>JAXGGA010001142.1:0-167495 GCA_038373865.1 Uloborus plumipes
CTCCCTCACGACAAGCAAGAACCGCCGAAAAAATAGTCGCTTGTCAAATTTTGTGCTACTCTGAAAGCCCTAAATGTGCCCAAGCGAGAATTTTCTCTCCTTCTACCGCGTATCGAGAAGGAAAAACGATTGACCAATCAAATGACAGTATATCTCACTCGCGTTACATCAACATTCGCGCGTGCATTTTGCTTTAACTTTCTGGTTTAGCTTAGCCTCCGAAATAGATGGCAAAAAGATTCGAGAGCCAAATATTAAAAGCATTCGGGCAGATTAAGATGTTGTGTTTCAGGAATTTAAAAATATTAGAATTTTAAATCGCAATTAGTACATCTTTTCAACACATACGAGCATACAAGCGTAAGCGAAGTAAAGTGTCGAAATACATTATACGAATTCATCTCAATGTATCAAATGATGAAAAAATGTATAAATACTTTAAAAAATAGTACTAATATTTAAAAATATTTGTTAAATTAAATCATTTAACTCCATGACTTTATTTTCGCTTTTGTTTTTAGCGATATTTTAACTTTATCGTAATAATAGTTTAAAATTCAGGCTTTAAGTAAAAGTCCCCTTTTTGCGTTACTCATTTTTGTTTTCGCAATAATAGTTGTATTTTCAGTCTTTAAATGCTAAGTAAAGACAAATCACATGTCTGGGCAGGGCAAAATTAAGGCATAGGTATATGGGGCACAGGCCCAGGGCACCAACGTTTGGGGGGCCTTAAATCTATCTGAAGTTTTTAAAATGGAGAAATTTCATATCGCACTATGACAAGATAAAAAATAAATTTAAAAATACTCTTTCGAAAACTTGAAATCCAAAATATTTTACTACTTCATTATATTGTTTTTTTTTGGGGGGGGGGGGGGCAGCACATAAAGCTCGTGCTCAATGTCCTACAAAGTCGTGCCCTGTGTCTAGGTATCACTTTTTCAAAATGTGTATTTAAAACATTTGTTGTTTGAGAGGGGTAAAAATTAGTGCATGTGCTGCGCTTTTTGCAATGATTTTGATAGACTCAATTTTGCTTTTCGCGATATTTTGGCCTTTTCGCAATAAGAGATATATATTCACTCTCTAAATATTAAGTACAAGTCCCTATTTTTGGGGCAATGCATAAGAGAAAAATGGAGATCCTAAATCACATGTCTGCGGATCTTTTTTCCAAAATGCATTTAAAACACTTTATGTTTGAGAATTGAAAGAAACAAATTCATGTTTTATGCTTTTGCTATCATTTTAAGACTTGAAAAACGATGATTCAATTATTCTGTGAGGAAAAATTAAACTTAAATACGATACGATGAAAACGAAATGCCCCCCCCCTCCCCTGATAGAAAATAGAATTTGAGTAAAGAGCTCATTTTATTAAAAGAAATGTATCTCCCCCCCCCCGTTTTAGATTGACACACTGGTTAAGTAGATATATAAATTCAAGTTTTGGGCATACCTTAAAGTAATTTCAATTTGCAAAATTTTGGCCAATTTATCAGTAAAATAAGGATGATTATAGATAATCGGCAAAGTTGCAGAGTTCCAATTACTGCCGATAAATGGATGCCTCTCCCAACATCAAACTCAAAATAAAGAAAAAATCTTAACTCTCAATGTAAAAACATACTAAACCACATTTTCAGAACTTATAAACATTATGGTACACTCGCAGTTGAGAAAACTTGGAATAAACAAACAGCTTCTCACTGCCGAGAAAGACAACTCATGTCTTCTTATCCTGTCGTAGACTTTTCGGCTGCCAATCTAGAAACTTAGAAGTGACTTTAAAATTAGTGATTATTCGCGTCTCACGAGATTTGACGTCACGGGGCCCAAAAATCCTCTATTCTTGGTATCGACTACATTGACGATACAATGAGAAAAGGGCCCCTTTGGGGCCCTAGAGTTGTCTTCCTCGGTAGGGAGATGCTGTTTGTTTATTCCAAGTTTTCTCAACGGGGAGTGTCCCATAAAGTTTATAAGTTCTGAAAATGTGGTTTAATATGTTTTTACATTGAGAGTTAAGATTTTTTTCTTTATTTTGAGTTTGATGTTAGGAGAGGCATTCATTTATCGGCAGTAATTGGAACTCTGCAACTTTGCCGATTATCTATAATCATCCTTATTTTACTAATAAATTGGTCAAAATTTTGCAAATTGAAATTGCTTTAAGGTGTGCCCATAACTTAAATTTATATATCTACTTAACCAGGGTGTCGATCTAATCCAGGGGGTGGGTACATTTCCTTTGATAAAATGAGCTCTTTACTCAAATTCTATTTTCTATCAGGGGAGGGGGGGCATTTCGTTTTCATCGCACCGTATTTAAGTTTAATTTTTCTCATAGAATAATTGAATCATCATTTTTCAAGTCTTAAAATGATAGCAAAAGCATAAAACATGAATTTGTTTCTTTCAATTCTCAAACATAAAGTGTTTTAAATGCATTTTGGAAAAAAGATCCGCAAACATGTGATTTAGGATCTCCATTTTTCTCTTCTGCATTGCCCCAAAAATAGGGACTTGTACTTATTATTTAGAGCGTGAATATATATCCACAGGCGGCTGCGAATTCTGGGGGTGCAACAATATCAGGGATCTGTGGGGGAGAAGATATGAGAAGATATTCTAAGGTCAGTGAGGAATCTGGAGTATTTTTGTTTTTAAAATGTTGATTTTTAGCTTATTTCCGAGCAGATTTATGGCACTGCAAACTGGAATAATGTGCAAGAACTTGAAACAATTTATATGGTTTTTCATAAAGTATATTAGATTAGCCTTGTTTTTCTGACTGTATTAATTGTGCTTTATTTAAAGTAAAATTTATTGTAATGACATACCAGTAAATACCCAATTACAAAGTATACAATTATTCTATAATACAGAACTAAAAATAAATAATTTTCGAAAAGAGTTTTTTTTTTATGTTTCAAATTACTTTTTAATGTTTTTTCAATTGCATAAACATTTTTACTTTTAACATGTAGCACAATTTCTCTCGCACTGGCAATGTGTAATTTGCATTGTTACTATGAAAAAATATAAGTTATTTTCCGAACTGTATTTCTGGTAAAATATTATTAAATTTATTTTTTTCAAAATTAAAACAAAATTGTTGGGGTGCGGCGCACCCCCTGACAGCCCCGTAAATCCGCGTATGTATATATAGCTTATTGTGAAAAGGTCAAAGTATCGCGAAAAGCAAAAATGAGTCTATCAAAATCATTGCAAAAAGCACAGCACATGCACTAATTTTTACCCCTCTCAAACAACAAATGTTTTAAATACACATTTTAAAAAAGTGATACCTAGACACAGGGCACGATTTTGTAGGACATTTAGCACGAGCTTTATGTGCTGCCCCCCCCTCCCGAAAAAAAAAAACAATATAATGAAGTAGTAAAATATTTTGGGTTTCAAGTTTTGGAAAGAGTATTTTCAAATGTATTTTTTATCTTGTCATATTGCGATATGAAATTTCCATTTTAAAAACTTTAGATAGATTTAAAGCCCCTTAAACGTTGGTGCCCTGGGCCTGTGCCCCATATACCTATGCCTTAATTTTGCTATGCCCAGACATGATTTGGAACCT
This sequence comes from Uloborus plumipes, assembly GCA_038373865.1. NCBI lineage: Eukaryota > Metazoa > Arthropoda > Arachnida > Araneae > Uloboridae > Uloborus > Uloborus plumipes. The sequence goes on from JAXGGA010001142.1 coordinate 3,596, forward strand.
CATTTTTCTCTTTTGCAGTACACACACAAAAAAGTCTTTGATTGGTCAAACGTTTTTCCTTCTCGATACGCGGTAGAAGGAGAGAAAATTCTCGCTTGGGCACATTTAGGGCTTTCAGAGTAGCACAAAATTTTTCAAGCGACTATTTTTTCGGCGGTTCTTGCTTGTCGTGAGGGAGTAATAGACGTCACTGGAAGCTTCAGGAAGTTACAGAGTAGGGCCTTGGAAGAGAGAGGGAGTAAATGGTAATACCCCATTTATATACTATATATTTCCCTCATGAGGTTGATAGGTCATACTATACGCATTTAGTTTAACTTAACAGATTTCTTAACTTAAACTTAAGAAGTTCTACGCCAGCAATACTCAATCTGTGTGACTCGCAGGATGCATGCGACCAGCTTAATCATCCAAATGAAATCTGAAATCATTCGAAGAAAAAATCGTTCAAATCATTCAGTTATACTCTGAATTTGGGAGTAAATGCAATACACACAAAGGAGTAATCTACAACATAATTTAATCTTCAATAAAATATGTAAAGAATGAAAATCTTAGTTGCTTCCATTTGCCTGAGGAGTACAGTATTTGTGGAGTGAATAAAAACACAAAATACTACTCATTAAAAACAGCTGGAATGAAGAAATTCACACTAACTGTTTTTAGTAACATTCCGAATGAAGCTAGTTGAGACCAATTGTTTCGCATTTTTAGACCTGCTGACGGGGAAATTGTAAGATCACTAAACTTTAAAAAGCAACTTTTTTTCAGTGTCATATCCAAACGATGATAACAACCTACACAATTGTTTGGAAACACTCGAAAATCTCAAAATGTGTTGCATATGTTAGTCTTCATTCACCAGTGGTTTAGCTTTTAGAATTACCATAAGTGTCCTAAAAGATTTTGTTTCCATTTAAACTATGTTTTCTACTACCCCAACTGAACCAATAGGAGCACAAAAAGTAGATGCGATTGACAATTGTTACAGAAAATAAAAAACAAGCCTTATAACTAATCAAATATTGCATTTTTTTATATTAACTGATTCCACCAGAAATTAGTAAAAAATAATAAAAATTATAAATAATGGTTTGAAAAATTATTATTTAATACAGTGGAGGACAGTTTTTTTTTTTTTTTTTTCAAAACATGCATTTTTATAAATCACAATCTTTTCCTTGCTCAAAATATTTTGATTGCTCACAAAGTGTGTTTAAAAAAATAAAATTTACTGTTGTGAACCCAATTTTTGATTTATTTAATGGTACATTGCTATTCTGGATATTGGTATAAGGCCCAAATGGAAAACCAATTATTTTTTTTAATGTGTGGATAATCTGGAACTCTGTAATTTTAATTAAAAAAATTCATATCCTGCTAAAATAGCTTTCAAACTATCAGTGTCGAAATTGCAAATGTTTTCATAAATCATTTTTCAGTTCAGACTTGTATCACTTTCTCGAGTCAAGTTACAGTTGGTAAATATATATATTTTTAATTAATGCTTAAAAATTTATCAAAGTGAAAAAAAAGAAAGTAGTGGAAGCACTTTAAATGAATATAAAAGCATTCGAAGAAAATAGTTTGTAGATTTAATAGACACAAATTTAATCTGCAGACAGCAAGCATAGGATTTAGAAATAAAACAACACATATGTGCTGTAAATAGTTTTAAAAGTCATTAATTTGTCATAATGAGCTCAAGCACGTGTGTTAGAGTTATGCCAAATTTATTTTCAATACAGAAAACGCGAGTGCGCTAATGAAAAAACATCCGACAAGCGCAGTGTGCGAGAATTCAACTGAAGCACGTGTACTCTGTAATTCTTTAAAGCTGTTTTTGAATTACTAAGTTAAAAATTGCCTAAACTTAGAAAAAAAAATCCCATCTTCAGAGTGAAAAAAAGGAGTTGATTAAAAAATTAACAGATATAATAACAGATTATGTATGTTAGACTATTGCGTCGGCACCATGCAAAAAAAACGAATGTGAAAAATCGCGTTTTTCAAGTTTGTTTTTCAAGTTCAAATTTTACAAATAATTAAAATTAAAATGATACCTTCGAACGATAGTTTTTTACTTAAAGATATCTATAAAAGTTTAAAAATTGAAAATAACCAAACACACGTCTGGTGGGAAAAATTATATTCATTGTTTTGGCTCTCCTAAAAATTGCTAATTTTCAAATTCGTAATTTTAGCATGGTGCCGACGATATTAGGCGGACCTCGGGTAGTTCAAAAATGATGGTGGGAGGGGAAGGAGGTCCATGAAATTGTGTTTTTCATAGACAGGGGAGGGGTTAACAAGAAGTGTGACATCAAACATTTTTAGATAATATGTTTATGATCAATTGTGCAGCACATGTGAAAAAATGGGGGTTAAGGTGAAATGTGACACTTTGTGACAAAAGGGGGAGGGGTCAAAAGTGTCGAAAAAACTGTGACATTATTTGCGGATAGCCCCATAGCTTAAAGAGTCATTTTTTAAAGTTGGACCCTTTAGATTGTTGGTTATGCCTTCAATTTTCCCAAAAATTACAGGTTGCGTTTGTAGTATTATAATAAAAAGAAGTAAAGTTTCTTTTTTTATAAATCGGATTTGTTTGTCCCTAAGTAGAGGTCAAAGTTAAAGATCGTGAATATATGATACTAAATATAAGATTGTTTTGCTCCAAAATCAATGAAACAACTCACCATGTTTAGACTAAGGCTGATTTGGATCTTGAAAGCTGAATATTTATAGTGTTTATGACCAGTATGGCACGTACAGTATAATTACAGCTTTTATACGAAGTTACTGACTCATGGCGTATGGAATAATTGACCTGTAATTCACAGATTTTTTTTCCTTCAAATTATCAACTTCGAGACCGTGCAATAAAAAAAGTTGATTAGATGCCATGTGTTTCTAACCTGGATCTTAAACTACACCACACGAACCATAACTATAGCTGTGTCTTAAACTTTTTTACTGTGGTTAAAAGAGTTATGGACCTCGAAACATGAAATTTTTTTGAAAATCATCAACTTTGAGACCGTTTAACTACTAAAGCAAAGAGAAAATCATGTTATTTTCTGTTTTTCTGAGTACTGTACTGTGGTGAATAATTCCTCCTATGCTTGTTTCCGAAGGTCACACTCCCAGTAGCAGCTATCCGGACACAAATAAGGCAAAAAAAAAGTAACGAAAATAGCATTTTCAATGGACCGTCACCCTCAAAGCCTAGAGTAAGTAGCTAAATTATTTATGCTAGAATCTACCTAGTATAAAGTAGTAGCCATATTTAAAAAAATAGCCATAGGTCATTCATTTGTTTTGGAGCAAAACGATCATATATTTAAGCATCATATATTCATGACCTTAGACTCTGACCTATACTCAAGGGCCAACAAGTTAAATTCGAGAGGAAAGACGCCTCACGTTTTCTCGTGGCATTACTACTAATACAGTCTGATTCAGGGAAATTGAAGGTGTCAACTATCAGGCTCCCGTAGACGTTGTCTAGCTTTTAAAAAAAATGACTCTTAACTCTTTTGCAGTAATTTTTTTTTTTTTACTGGATATGCATGTCAGATAACTTCAGAGTATAGCTGTTCGTTTAACTTCATCTTTCATTATGGCTGAAGTTCCCATAATTATAATGTTTCACGGTTCAAATGGTTCTAAGATGAAAGTGAAGGATAATTATTCAAGACTTTTTCCTTTTTGGTTTTAGGTTTTACTATTCAGTTTTAGTTAGAAAAAATGAGCAGTAGTTTTTAAACATAAGTAGCAGATGGCTATCTTTTCTCAAAAATGATTTATGCATCTTTATATTTATGCATAAACTGTACTTAAGATAAGAAAACTGGTAGATTAATGCCTAATTAAATGATATATTAAGCCCGATTTAGACGTATGTTGTAGATGAATCGGATTTTCCATTCCGACATTAATTATCTTTTGTTTCCAATTAGGATATCACATACCTCTCCCTTCAAAGCGGAATAATTAATAACCACTGCTGTTTTTAAATTTTACAGCTAACGTGTTGATTTCCAGACGCTTCGAGGTTTTTTTTTTCGGAAGCTGCACACAGTGAATTCGCAGTCATGTTTCAAAAAAGAAATTAATACTGATAAAAAATTGCTAATGTGGAAGAGCAAAATTCTCTACGCGTGTGGGTCGTGGTCTAGTTTTACGCTTTTAACTCATCAAAAAGATTTCCATCAAAAAAGAGCGTTATTTATAAAATATAAACATCTTTTTTCCTCCCCAAAATAATCTGAAGGCGACATGCATACTAATGGCATGCAGCCAGGAAACATGCATGCCCCCCGTTCTTTTAAGTTGCAGAGAGCTAAGAAATAAATAAAACGCAAAGATTATTAAAATCTTAATTCCTCTTGTCGAGATGAATCCATTTCAAAGAATACGATATAATGGATGATTATGATACCACTACAGATAAAACGGAAATGAAAACTGAATTGAAAAGTAAACACGAGAATTCCCCATATAAATCCAATTTTGGTTATTTCTTTCAGGATCATTAATTTTATCCTGGTTAAATCAACTTACTTTTGGCATAGTTATTAGATATAAATAGCATATTACTGAAACTGCCAACATTGGTGTTGGGCCAAGTTAACTGAGTTGATGGAGCATCAAGTCAAGAAACGGGGAATTTCATCGTTTCAATGCTGATAAGAATAGATCAACTGAAACTCATCAAAGCTCAAAAAAATTTCCATTTCATCTAGCGTAATCAAAAATCTAGCCGCAATAACAGTTTTAGTTTTGGAGAAGCATTGCTTACGTGTTAACTTTCTTAAAGCTTTTTAAGCTGTTTTTTAGAGAATGCCGAAAATTTATCTATGGCATATGTTCAAAATATGTGGTAAGTATCATACAAAAAAAGTCCATGAAATCAAACAAAAAATCATAGCAATAAAGCATTCATCTATCTACATGTTGTTACAATTAATTACAAAAGTTAAAAGAATGCCTGAAGTAACTATATAAATAAATTAAACTTGGAAGTATATGCAGTTTTCTCTTACTTCAAATAAATAAACATTTCATTGCTAAATAGTTTCAATAAATTGTGGGAAGTAAAACTCATATTTATGCGAGGGAAAATGGTGAAGGAAAGTAATAAAAGAAAGAAAATATTGCACTCAAGTTAGAGTGATCCATTTTCTTTGCTGAAGACCAAGACCCCCATGCTCATGATCACTCATTTTGTTTTTCTGTTTTAAGTTATTCTGATTTTGAAATATACATAAATACTAATCAAAAACAGTTTTTCAACCACTTGAACCCTTTAATACTGCCCACAATCTGGTAGTACATAGCAGACAATATTGACTTTCCCTACTAGAAATTTACTTCTGCTTAAAAGTTTCTGTATGGAAAAAGTTGATGGACTACCTGTTATGTTTGGGCGATGGTTTTCGAAAACTTCTGGACATGCCAAAGTAGAGATGTAGAAACTGTATAAAATGTAGCAAAATCTGTATTTATGTTTTTAAAGCAGCGGAATTTAGAGAAAAAAAAATGAGACACTAAATTTTAATGCTTATACTAGCATAATGGAGGCATACTGGAAAGGATAGTTACTAGTGTGTGCTCCACAAGATTGTTCTTTTTAAGAAATTAAATTTTGAAAATGCTTGGTAAGGAGTTGAAAAAAAAAAACTTTCAAGGTACAGAACTGAAAGGAGACATTTTAGTTTAAAGTTTCAACTGTGAGCGTTTTCTATCCCTAGGTACATCCAAAATTATGTTGCCAAAGATTATAAAGCGGTAATTGAATTTTTACTAACAATTTAGGAAGCTTACCTGAGATTGATTGGAGAATAGAGGATACCATTCAAAATTCTTGGTGGTTGGGTTACCTCTTATATGACTTCAAAATATTTCTGATCCGAGATCAGAAAGAGATTTTTCATTTGAAAATGAGAAAGCAAGTTAATGAACAATAATGTAGTTCAATGCTCTTTTATACGTAAAACATTAATAGAAGCTCCACTTTCTGCTGAAACTTTTGATTAAAATGTGAACTTAAGAAAACCTTGAAATGTAGCAAATACTGTGTTAGGAAATAGAAACAGGAATAAGGATGGTATTACCAAGTTACTTTTTACCATTTTTATAAATGACAGTGAAATTTCGATAAGCCGAAGTTGCAGGGAACTAGAAAAAATTTCCAGTTTTAGAAATTTCGGCTTACCGAAAACGAAAGCAAAACTAAAGCATAAAATAGAATACTACCACTGAAACTATTAAATTTATAACATGAATAAAAAGGCAACAGAATAAGGCATCAAATACATTATGTATGGGTGATTCTGTTCTAACGTATTAAATATATTATATACTTTTTTGACTAAAAATTTTAAGATTTTAAATTTAAACTTTTGCAATTTTTTATGCTCCTTATTCATCTATTTTACTGTAAAAATAAAGGTCCTGAGAGGATTTTACTACAACTGTAAAACGTCAAGAACAAGAAGAAAATTTGAAATTTTCCGTTCCGCGATACTTACTCATTTATCCACGGTACTGACATAAAATAAATTTAGTAGGCATTCTTTAGGAAAAATTAATAAGTTTATTCATCAGTTCTATTACGACATTAATAAACTCTTTTACATTGATTATTTAACACATTAATACTGAATAATAGCAATTATAACAACTAACTCTATAATTTATAGCAATTACTAATCGGTAATATTATTGTATTTAACAGAAAACAAAATGATTAAACTATGTTAAATTAATTAAAATTATTCGTATCAAATACATTCATAATATTAAATAATTCAACATTAAATTAAATAATGCATAGTTTTTGGTTTTCATCAGTTCTTTTTTTTTTAATTGTTGTACTTCTATGTAGTGGTATTGTTTCATTTTTTTCTTTATTGTCTTCAGCAACATCTTTTTCAAGGCATTTTTAGTTTTCAGTAAATTTTGGTGATGAATTATCTGATGTTTCTGTTTTTACTGTCAATCAGGCTTGGAGTAATCGTCGATTACGTAATCGTAATCTGCGTAATCGATTACATTTTTCTGTAATCATAATCATAATCATAATCTGAAAATGGAACACTCGTAATCGTGTAATCGTAATTTTAATCAAGTATTTCTTGCGTAATCGTAATTGTAATCTAAGTTTGAATAATCGTAATTTAGCCTTGTAATCGTGTAATCCCGACTTGCTGAAAGTTAAAAAGCTTCTAAGTTACATTTCTACAATGCTGTGAAGATATAAAGTTCAATACAAGCTTCCGAAAGACTTGAGAGCTGTTCAGTGATTGTTACGGGCTGTTTGTAAATGAGGGTAATAAAACTGAGCCCTAAGTGCTTTTCAACCTTCAGGCGCCTATCACAAAACGTCTCCCCTTGATTTTTAGGATGGGTCATCAATTTTCCCTTTCATCAGCTGTCAGTGACAGCAACAAACGAAGTCGTCGTTGCCTCCAGGGCTAGAGAACTGTGGCCCTGGCCACCTCGGAATAGAACAGTGGTGTCAAAATACTAACACATGCTTTCAGTTCGACTGGATTCTGTTGGGATTCTGTCGTAACCATCGTTATAACGGTTGCGATTCTGTTCACTGTTATATACCTTTCGGTGCTTTTTTTTTTCCCAATCCAGGTACCTTAAATTTATGCTTTGTATTTTAATGCTGATACTATTTTTAATTAAGAAGTATACAGGGTGTCCACTCCAATCGTGGACCAATAGCTAATTTCTAAACCGTTAGAGATAAGCATAGAGTTTATTTAGGAAAAAATCTCCAAATTACGAAAGGAATTTTGGGTCCATTCAATGTTTTTCAAAAAATCAAATTTTGAAAGAGTTACGAAATTTAAATTTTTATACAGCCCCCCAGTCCTATCAATCATATTTAGTAAAACATTCTTGACACTGTAACGTTTAAAACTAAAAAAAAATCACTCTTCTACCACAAAAATTGACCGAGTTATGACGTTTTGAAAAATCAAGATTTTGAAGGATTTCGCATACGGTCCCTTAAGCGATCTCTCAATGACGTCATGAAATAATGCAAAATCTTGATTTTTCAAAACGTCATAACTCGGTCAATTTTTGTGGTAGAAGAGTGATTTTTTTTTAGTTTTAAACGTTACAGTGTCAAGAATGTTTTACTAAATATGATTGATAGGACTGAGGGGCTGTATAAAAATTTAAATTTCGTAACTCTTTCAAAATTTGATTTTTTGAAAAACATTGAATAGACCAAAAATTCCTTTCGTAATTTGGAGATTTTTTCCTAAATAAACTATATGCTTATCTTTAACGGTTTAGAAATTAGCTATTGGTCCACGATTGGAGTGGACACCCTGTATAAAGAAGATAAAGTTGTGTGTTTCTAGATTTTTAAAACATTTGTTTATGTGAATGATTGAAATCAATAATTTATTTTTAAATATTAATTATCTTTTTATGCTTAGAATAGTTTTAATATACTTTTGTATTTGTGTTTATTGTTTTAGTTTCATGTTTCTAGTAGCAATGACAGCAGTATACTTTAAAAAATCTGACATAAAATATTGTTATAAAATGATCATACACGCAAAAAAAAAAAAAAAAAAACTTGATGTCAAGAAATCAAATCAAAACTTGCTACCCATTTTCTAATCATATTATTTCAAGAATTGTTTGATTGTATACATTTTAACTATTAATGGAGTTGGAGCATAATACATAGAAATATAATATGTAGGCGATTCTCTGTAAACTCGTCATTTTCCATACAGCATCTGTCCGGGCATGTGTTTTTGAAATGGTCGTATAATTATTATAATATTGCTCAGAAAATGAATCTATAACTTTGGTTCGAAAGAGGGCCAATTGAAGTTTGTGTTTTTCTGATAAATCATGATAGGGGGTAAGTCCCCTGCCTAGTATAACTAGGCAGGGAACTGTTTATTTGCACTTTGATGCGTAATATCTGCAAAATAATTCAAACATAATTAGTTATGAAGCTACCTATAAATTTAGGTACAAATTGTGGACATAATAATTAATATGTTTCATAATTAAACTAATTAACATTAATAAAATTACATCACAGAGGACTGTTTTCGCAACGACCCAGATGCATACTTTCATCACAAATGTGGCTCTGAAACTAAACAACGTGGCGTTTCAACACTGTTCTCAGCTATTTCCGCAAATTCACACTGATTACTTTAAACTTCATGCCAAAAAACATTTTCAAGATTAACGGTTTTTTTCTGCAGCTTTGAATTCGTGGCAGGGGACTGTTTGAAAAAGCTCCGGACAGGTTTTGGTATACTATATTAACGTAATTAAATACGTAATTAGACCTTATTTCATAAAAAAGATATAATTGCATTATTCTAATTTTAGATATTAATTGCCAAATTTATGTAGCCGTAATAGGTTTTATGAAATACTGCCTTTAAGTGTTCAACTATAGGATTGGGACAGCCAGGGGACTGTGTATTTGGTGCTTAAATAATTTCTAGAAAAAAAAAATTGTTATCGCTCCAAATACAATTGTGCCACAAAGTATTAATTATGTAAAAAGTATTAAGAGCGATAATTACTTTATTACACTTTATTATTTTTTAAATAATCGGTCCAAACAACGAATTACGAGTTCACTGAGAATCGTCCATATGTATGTTTTTTGATGTTGGTAAAAGTTTTGCTTCATGCCGAAACTTCATTTTTTGAAGTTGCATTAACACTTCGTTCTAAACATTTTTCTTTTTCTTTTACAGACTATATTTAGAAATGAACCGTCTTCTTGCGTTTATGTCATTAGTTTTTAACAGTAATGAAATTTTCATTTAGTAAAAAAACCGATTCTCATTAAAGTAGTACTATAAAATATGAGTATTGCATTGCTTTTTTAGTGTAAAAGTGAAGTTAATAGTATTAAACCACATACTTATCAGTATCAATGTTTTTATGTAAAAAATATGTATCATTTGTTTTTGAAATCCTAAAGAAACTCCTTTTTACAGCTGAAAAGCTTAAGGCAAGTGTTGCTTATGTAATGTAGTTTGATTTTCTTTATTAGAGAAGTAATAAATAAATGATTTAAGTAAAATAACTAAATCTTATAATTCATTATGCAATATTTAATGGTGAAATCTTTAAAAGTGTCCAGAAATTAATCCACTAGTGCGTGTACATGTATCTAATCACCTATATACGACATATGGATAAAATAGTTGTGCTATATTTAAGTGCACTTCAAATGGATCAAATTAATTTGGATGTGCTTTTATTTCATTTATTGCTCCTTTACTGCAGCAACGTCAGAATTCAAAAAATAAAATAAATAAATAATTAAATTAATTAAAATAACAATAAATCCTAAAGTTAAGAGAACATATTAGTTGCAATCATCATTTCATTCATCTCTATATTAGATAATCAAAAATCATAATTTTTCATCTATAACGCTGTTGTCGTGAATGAATATTATGTAATAATTTATATATATATATATTCCTCACCAATCTGTAATCGCGTAATCGAAATCGTAATCGGCACATGATAATCGTAATCGATTACATTTTTTAACGTAATCTAAACGTTGCTGTAATCGTAATAGCGATTTCACAGACGACTGTAATCGTAATCGTAATTGTAATCTCCAATTTTTCATGTTTGTAATCGTAATCGTAATCGATTACATTTTCTCGTAATTGACTCCAAGCCTGCTGTCAATCTTTTGTTTATTTTCCTTCTGTATCATTCATAGAGTAATCATTTTTTCCCATAGCAAATGGTTCACATCTATTTTTATTAGAACAATCAAAACAACTTAATGAATAAAAAAAATGCAATTTTATTTTTGTTTATTCCACGTATATTGATGTACTTTCATAGTGCCGATGGAAAGCTTAAAATTGCTTGGTAATATCAAATCAATGTTTGATAATTCGTCTTCTGTAACGCAATCAATGTATACAAATTTAACCCTACACTGCATGGTGTTGCCAATTGGATACATGGACAATTTGACCTCCTTTTGAATAGCAGAATGTAGTCATAAGGCAACTCAATGCATAAAAAGCAAGTATTGGGTATATTAAAAGCAATTATCACCATTTATCCTCCATACATGGCAGCACTGGTCTGTTATATGCTCTTAAATGAATCCATATGGATAGCTTTAAAAATCACTTAAACTACCAAGATTTGAAATTATTTTTTACAATGAAATATTTTTCTTTGTCTTTTAAAAAAATATCATGAATAAAATAAACATTTATCTTTCGTTTGCGATGTGTTTTACATCAAAATAGTTATTTGGAAAATATCTAGGACATAATACATGTCTGTAGCCATTTGGCAACATTATGCAGTAAGCATCCATAGAACACTTCGATTCATCTCTGTAGTTCATGAAGTATGTGCTTTGTTTATGTTTCACGCTAGCTTCTTTCTCTTTTTGGAAGGTATAAAATAATCATGTGGACCCAAAAGTGGTACTTTCGGCTGTTCTACCGTTTATTAGACCTCGCAATTATCAATGCCTAGCTGATGTTCAACAGAGTGAACAAACAAAACATCAATAGGAAAAAGCCTTCAAAACGGGTTCATTTTAGATTCCAGTTAGCACAAACGTCGTGCTTACAGGGACAACTGAAATTATTAATAATTTTAAAATATAGTTTTGAAAAAAAACTAAAAAATAAGCTTTTACATAGGAATGCGCTGTGATCATCACGGGTTTCCCTCTAATTTTCAAAACTACTGAATATCTGCTCTTAAGTTTACATGCACTTATAATACATCAGCATGCAATGCAGTTTAGCCTTTAGTTATAAAAAAATATTAAATATATTCCTTTTATTTTTGCAAAGAACGTAAATTTTACCTTTTATTCAGAGTTACATACATACATACAAACAAACCCACATGTGAAGTTAATAAAAGCGTAATAAAAAGAGGGAGACCATTAGCTACAAAGGAACTAGAGTTAAAAACCGAAAAAAAAGAAAGCCTGAGCGAGAGAGCCTTCAAAAGATATCAGATTTGACAGAATTTATCATCGGAAAGAACACAGTACAAATAAACAATGATATAAAATGTCAAAATGTAAAAGATTACAAGAGTACAGTGCACCAAATTTTCAATTCTTCTAGTTTTTTACAAAAAAAAAAAACTAATTTCAAGACTATCATTTAAAGTCATTTTTATCTATTGAATGCATGGTGTAGCCATTTGGCAACAAAACTATTTTTAATTAGAAAGTGGTAAAAATTTAGAGTTAAATTTTTTTAAATATTTTTCCATGTTTTCTTATTACATTGACAAACACATATATTTTTTTCTAAGAAAAATAAAAAATCATGCAGTGTAGGGTTAACACAATCTCGCAAAATCGCCAACAGAGAATCCGAATTTGACACTTCCGAATCGTATTTCACTTGATCGTCAGCTAATATCTTTATATAACCATCGATCCCATCAGCTGAACTTTTCCCATGGCCAACCTTACTAAAGTTAGATGTAATATCGTCTAACTGAGGCAAGTACTGGGTTATGGGATAAAACATTTCTTCGTTTTATTTCTGTACTGCGTAGTTGGAGCATCACTTATTGTATGTAGTGTTTTTTTTTCTCTTTGTTGCTAAATAAAAGTCAAGTTTTTTTTTATATGAACAATAATAGCAGAAGGGTCATGTCTGAGCGATTTTGACGAAGCAGCAAAACCTTGAGAACATTTTGAAGAGTGGAACGTGCAAGTGTGTAAAATACGTTGCATTCTACTAGCCCCAAAGTGTACCGACTAAACTTCAGTTTCATATTTAAAAGAGTAATTTTCACTGAAGTCAATGATGAGTCCTAACTCATTGTTTTGATGAGTAATTCTGTATTCATGAGCTATAATCAAATCTAGCTTGTGTTTAAAATGGTTAATTACTTGTCCTATCGTACAAGACTTTTTTTTTCTTTTTGCAGTAATTTTAGCCAGTTATTAGTTTTCTTTTTTCGTTTTTGTTTTTTCATTATTTCTGCCACTTATATTGTCATTAGCCTCATATACTGTTCCAGTACTAAGTGTTGTAGCCATCTGCACTTAAAAAGAAGTTACGATCAATGATTGAAACAATTTTATTAATAATTTATTATTTTTTGCATGGTACTGACAGACACGGTACTGATATTTTCATTTTAAATAACTGTTTGGCTATGAATTTGTTAAAATCCATTTACTGTTCAATTTATGTTAGTATTAAATATAAAAATTTATTAGTTTGGAAAAGAAAAATCAATAATTGATGAAATTTATCAACTCAAATTTATGACATACATATATGCAAATTTATATAAATCTATGACAATTTTATGACAATGCAAATTTATGACAAATTTATTGACATATATGTAAATTTATGACATACCTTTTCGAAAATTGAGTCCTAAAATGAACGCAAACTCTTTTGCACTATTTCATCAGATTCATGTTGGTAAATATGAATTAGATGGCGTACTTTCAACGACTTTCACACGAGAAGTTTCATAAATCTCAAGGTAGAAGGTGCTCGAGTCATATAAAGTTATGTTCAAAAATGCGTTAAATTTTAAAGACAAAAGTTATTGAACCGGAGTTTAATGTTAACTTAATGTATTAACCGAGAGACGCGTCAGTTTTCTTTAGTGTAATCATATACACTGCGATGCAAAAGTTTAGACAAAATGCAAATATGTGAATAAAAAAAAAACTATTCAACGAAATACTTTCAAATTTCTACTGCAGATACACAATATGGTCCCAAATACGTGTCTGGAGTTCTTATAACTATAACTGGAATCAAATTTTGGATATTACAAAAGATATTTTTTAACATTGTTACAAAAATTTAGACAACAGTCAGATTTTATGCAAATATCCCTTGAAATGTGATTGGTGGTGGAAATGCGGGACTGTATTATTCATTTATAAAGTGCAGAGATTGCTGAATAGATAATCAAAATCTTAAAAGCTCTTTAGTTCTCGTGTAAAGAAGATGAGAAAGTTTGGAAGCCGAAATTTGAAAATGAACCTACTTAATTAATTTTTTGTCTTTTAAATCGGCTCTAGTATGGTAGTACATTGTTTTTCACTTGTGGAGAGCAAATTCATACATGCGTATCGACCAAAAAGTTCAAGAAAAATTATATTTCTTAATTATGAAGGAATTGAAAAAACGGCTCAGACTGACGATTCGCCCCTTAATCCTACAAAACTTCCACTTGGGTCAAAAACAGCACGTGACAGCATAAGTAGATGAACAACTGAATCGGAATGCATTAAAAAAACAAAGAATTGTACCTGAACCTTTTCGGACAGAGTGTCCCAAATAAGCCAGATTTTAATGTGAAAAGCAGCATATGTATCATCGTGACTAAAAAATGAATGGTACTTTCTTTGATAAAAATTATTAAAATTGGGATGGCCTAGATGGATTATAGTTCTTTTCGCGGGACTTGAGAAATATCCAATGACCATATGCTGTGCTGCTTTTACCAATAAAATCTGGCTTATTTGGGACACTGTGCGAAAAGGCTCAAGCACAATTCTGTTTTTTTTATACATTCCGATTCAGTTGTTCATCTACTTATGCTGCCACGTGCTGTTTTTGACCCAAGTTGAAGTTTTGTAGGATTAAGGGGCAAATTGTCAATCTGAGCCGTTTTTTCAATTCCTTCATCCTTAAGAAATATAATTTTTCTTGGACTTTTTGATCGATACGCATGTCTGAATTTGCTCTCCACAAAGTAAAAAACAATGTACTACCATACTAGAGCCGATTTAAAAGACAAAAAATTAATAAAGTAAGTTCATTTTCAAATTTCGGCGTCCAAACTTTCTCATCTTCTTTACACGAGAACTAAAGAGCTTTTGAGATTTTGATTATTTATTCAGCAATCTCTGCACTTTATAAATGAATAATACAGTCCCGCATTTCCTCTACCAATCACATTTCAAGGGATATTTGCATAAAATCTGACTATTGTCTAAACTTTTGCAACAATGTAAAAAAATATCTTTTGTAATATCCAAAATTTGATTCCAGTTATAGTTATAAGAACTCCAGACACGTATTTGGGACCATATTGTGTACCTGCAGTAGAAATTTGAAAGCATTTCGTTGAATAGTTTTCTTTTTATTCACATATTTGCATTTTGTCTAAACTTTTGCATCGCAGTGTACATAAGACTTTAATGTTAACTTAATGTAGTAACCAAGAGACGTGTCAGTTTTCTTTAGTTTGATCATATACGCTAGAATTTAGGAGGTAATTAGTTTAAATCATTCATTTCGACAAAAGAAAAGAATTAAAATTTATAGACAAATTCTAAAAATGTGGACATGACACGGTACTGAGATTTGGGTGATGCGTTGTAAGTTTTCTCTGAATGGCAAGGAATATTATGTAAAAAATATGATGAAAAATGTTCATAATCATCTAATTAACACAAAAGTTTCATTAATAATTTTTAAATTAATTACCAGTAAGAATAGACAAGATAGGACATAAAAAATCAGTTAGAACGGAATCACCCATATAACTCAACATAATTAACCTTTCATATAATTTTATAAATTTTTACCTACGAAACTGCTTTTTTTACGTACCGTTGGCTTCCTGTATTTATTTTACTACACTGCAAAAAATAAATTGTTGTTTTTGCAGTAAAATATTGGCAGTAGAAGTTCCAGTTAAAAACGGTAAAATGCTCAGTACTAAACTGTAAAACCAGCAATTTCACAGTTTATTACTGTAGAGCAGCAATTTCAAAGTGTATTACCACAATTTCAGTTTATTACTGTAAAATTAGCAATTTTTAACGTTTGTTACTATAAAATTAGCTGTGTCATATTGTAAAAACAACATCTAATTTTTACGAGCCTCCTCAGGTTCTGGGTATATTCAGTATTTTATGCATTTTCTTTTTGGATTAAAATTTTCGTCAGCAAACGCTTGCAAATGCAAGTTTCGATTATTTAAAATTGATGAAAGTATAATTTGCTTCACACCAAATTTCGAAGAAGTTTCCTTCTTTGCTACGCCAAAATCGGCTTCTTAAATTCATTCAACTTCATCTTTCAACTTTAAGTTTAAAAGTTTATTTCTTTTCTTGGACATTTTTAAAGCTCTATCCTAAACGTTGAAATATCACCAGAAACACTAGCATGCAGCTTCTCCATCAGTGACGGATTTATCAGGTTTATGAGCCCATCGTAATGAATTTTTGGAGCCCCATGGCCCCCGGGGCAAGCTATCGGGTACAACAGCAATAGAGACCGGACAGAAAAGCGGCCCGACATGAGAAAATGAGATAAAAATACTTTTTAAACAACGTCATAAGTAACAAAACTTCAAGAATAATCTGGCAAAAATCTGAACTGCAAAAAATATAGGCACGTAGGGCACAATGCCTCTTATAACAAGATTTTCAAGTCCTTTTTAGAGTCCCAATGATGCCAATTGAGTTTAGCCACTGGAAATTTACATTTTTCTTTCCATGCCTAAATTTTGGCATTCAATATACACTGCTCAAAACAATTGGGGGAGCAAGCAAAAAAGTGAAGAAAACAGTGCAAAACAGCCACGGATGAGCATACAATGGATAGTACACGCGTATCAATGCGCAATACAGAAAAAAAAGACCTAAAAACTTTGGAATTAATCTTTAATTCTTTGAAAATGTGGAACAAACATGAAAAGGTGAGTTAGGGCAACAATTTTGTTGCATGTAAAAGATAAAAAAGGGTACTGTTTCGACATGATGCATGAGTTTTAATAAGGCGTGTGGTCTTCTTGAACAGCTAAGACTGCCTCACATTTGTTTGGCATGGATGCGATAAGGTTATCGATCTGACTTTGGGGAATACTGGTCCACTCCTCAAAAAGTGCAATCTCCTAGTCTCAGACAGTATCAGGCGACCTTGGTCGCACAGCAATGCATCTTCGGAGCAAGGCCTAAACATGATTGATTGGATTCAGGTCAGTAGAGCACGCTGGCCATTCTATACGCTGTGTTTTTTCAGCTTCAAGCATGTTCTCCACCAGACGAGCTCTCTTCGGTCGAGCATTATCGGCTTGTAAGACAAAGAAATCTCCAAAAGCTCTAGCGTAAAGAATGACATGAGGTCTCAGTATCTCGCCTCCATACTTTCGGCCCATCAAAGTGCCATTCCAAATGATATGCTGGTCCGTATGTCCGCCTATGTAGATTCCACCCCATACCATCCAACCAGCTCATCTGCATTGTGACCTTTCACGAACGAATGCGGGGTTTTTTCGAGTGCCCCTGTCCCTCCATAGCAAAACACGTCCGGTGTCACTCTCCAGACTGAATAGAGACTCTTCTGTAAACAGCACTTGGCTCCAATCATGTTGCTCCCAATCTCGATGTTCAGCAGCCCATCTTCTTCAGGCCACACGGTGGCGTGGGGTCAAGGAAATGCAGACCATTGGCCTACGTGAATAAAGCAATCTCTTAAGAAGTCGATTACGTACTGTTTGGCTGGACACATTCTGTCCTATTGCCTTTGCAGATGCGTAGCATTCTCTATTCTGTTTTGACGGGCTGCAAACCGTATATACCGATCATCAGTTGCTGTAGTGGCACTTGGCGACGTTCCCTGACCGACGACTAACATTTCCTGTTTTTTGGAATCGATTCCACAGCCTTGCAACACTTCTGACGACTCCAACATCATCCACGACACTACGTTATGTTTGCCCACATTCCAGCCTACCTATAATACGCCATGGCATTGATTCCGGTAAATCACGTTGTTGAGACATTCTCAAGCAACCTTGTCTCCTAAAAAAATATAAAAAAGCTACCGCACTATAGAATTTCACAGTTGCGGCAATAAAACAGACGTTTCTGCCCCAAGTAGCACACTTCGTTTTTTAAAGGTTGTAAAATGGTTATTAACGTTGTGACAACGGATTAAAAACGTTTATAAAACGTTTAAACGTTTTTTGTGCTACCTGGGGCAATATCCCGATTTCTGCACTTATCTCCTTTTAATGGTTTTTGACGTCTTTAACTTTAATTTGCACATAAAGTTTTCTTTCTACGTTTCCTGGTAGCCTTTAAATTATGGATAATTCATTTTATGTTTCTTATTGATATACATCTTCGCGTAATTTTGCTAAAACCATGTGCTACCCTAATTGTTTTGAGCAGTGTAGTTTATATGATATTAACTCAAACATATTTTTTCAGATTGCACGTACTTAATAGTTTTCATAACTTCCACTCGTTAAAGATACTTTTGTTATTTTCAGGCTATTTGTGCACAGTTTACGAAAATCTTAAAATTAGAGCGTACATGTGACATCGTTTTAAAGTAAGAAATGCAGACTTAGATTCATCCGGAGTTAGTGTCTTTTTCGAGCCAAGAAAAATATCTAGTTATTTCTCGCATCAACATTCGTACTAGCGTTAACACTGGCATTTAAGTCGACATTTCTGTTCCGTGTCTTAGCATAATTTAGGCTACCGACACTGAGGAAAGCAAACTTTTTTACTGCAAGAAAACATTAAGAAAGTCGGTATACATAAATTGTTTTAAAGATCTATGCTGAAAAATGTAATTTATATTGAATAATTTTTCAACCTTCTAGAAACAAACATTTATTTTCTTTCTCGCATGTTCTTGTGTATCGCCTAGAGGGGTCAAAAATGAGCTTTAAGAGAATAAAAAACTTTGTTTTTGACAAATTTAAAAGTTTCACAATCAAGAATTGTAAATTGCAGCCAAATGTTTACCTTATGGTTTAAAAAGTTGAAATGATACATAAATTTCAGCTGACCTTTTAATATTTTTTATGTTTCAAATATAAAAATAAACATTATTTTGTGTGGTAAAGACTTCGCGACAACCAACTAATAATTATCTTCGGAAGTATTAATTATTTAAAACCAATTTATATACTTTTAGCTGTAATTTTTATCGTGGAAGTATTTGTGTTTGTTTGCTATCGTTCGTTTGTTCAAATTTTTATATGCATATTAGTTTATTTCATTCCAAGAAATACTAAAGTGAAATATTCTGAATAAAAATTAAATAAAATATATTACTTCTTTGCGACCTTCACTTTTTAGTGGCTTTCAAAAATTTTACCTCTCATTTTGGGAGAATTATTATATATTTATATCATACTATTAGGAATAATTTATTTCCTGAATTTGTAATTGGGTCATTCCATGTCAAGTGATTCAACGTTTTTTCCCCTATATTATTGTATTTTTTTTTAAATTTGGCTCATCAATTGTCCCCTGGAGGTAATCAAAAGTCTCAATTTTTAGATTTTTATCTCTATTATTTTTTTATTTATGAGACTTTGAACTTTGGATTCCCCCCCCCCCCCCGATTTTTCACTGATGCTTGAACATTAAAGGGACCATAAATCGGCATCAAGTATAGATAGAACTATTTAATAAAGTTCGTTAGTTGCCGTTTAATCTGATATGCAACATGACTAATTTTATAAAAATTTTATTTTTTCAAAAAGTGAAATTTAGCCCTACACTGCATGATTTTTTTGTCCTTTGAAAGACATACATATGTTTTTTACTGTAATAAGAAAACATTGGAACACATTTTTAAAAACATAATTTTGAGGATAGATGGTTATATTTACTTTAAAGATACCTAATACTTGCTTTTTATGCTTGAGTTGCCTTATGCATGGTCATAAGGAAAAATAGTCCATGTATCCAATTGGCAACACTATGCAGTGTAGGGTTAAATTTAAAATTTAAATTTCTCAAAAACATGCAAAGAATTTTTTCAAAAAATTCTCAAAAATTCTTGCGTATTTTACCTTCCTTTGAACAAATTTTGAGGTTGGGATCTCAATGGGATCATATTTTTTTGAATTTTTTAATAAAATTATATAGGAAAAAAATGATATTTTTAAAATTCTAATTTATTTAAATACTAAGTGATCTTGCCCTTGTGATGGTCTAAAAATTAGTAAGTAAACATGAATAGGCTTGAAGCTAGCTGGCATGAGCTTGTAGATTGGACAGGTTCCTCCCTCTCCCCCCCCCCCTGCACAACCTTTTTTATTTCAAAACTGTTCAAAATGTTTTTTAAAAAATTTCTTTGGTACTAAATGAATAGTAAACTTATTTAAAGTTGGTAAATGGATTTCCTTATAACTAGACGAAGTATCCCTCTCCCCAGCCAAAATATACCATTAACACGATACTAATATCACGTGTAACGTCGGGACTGAATTGACTTTTATTTTTACCCTAGGTAAGTGAGCTCGCATGAACTTGTAAATTGGTCAGCCCCCCCCCCCTCCCTCCCTTCCCGGCCAAACCATTTTTTTCCCCCAAACTGTTCAAAATGTTTAAAAAAAAAAAACCTCTTTGATACAACATGAATAGTAAACTCTTATTTAAAGTTGGTAAATGGTCTTCCTTATAACAAGACGAAGTACAGCCCTTCCCCCACCCAAATATACCATTAACACTACACTTATATGACGTCTCACCAGGGGATTGATTTGAGAATTATTTTCACCCTAGGTAGATGTTGTTTTGTAGACGAAGGGTTTCTTTTTCAATCCGACCTTCACAAATTGTACTTCCATTCAATATCTGAATTTAAACTTATGATTCATTTTATCCCCTACTCTAGCACAAAATCTTCAATTTTGGAGGGCGAAAAGGAATGGTTCGCCCCAAGATCATAGCAAACAGCGAAAACGAAATATTTCCCCTTGTTCTCATAATGTTTCAAAAAAGCAGTGTTTGTTTAATCTGTAATTGATTCAAACGTAAGTATATAGATATGTCTTTCTGCATTACTTTCCTTTACAACAAAATGAAAAAGAAAACAAACAATTAAAAAAAAAAAAAAAACCAGCTGCAAACTACAATATGTGGAAAGACAGTTATGGGGACACAGACATATGATCTGATACTTTGATTTCTTTTCCGTTTTGAGTGAAAAGAATAAAAAACACAACGAGAATAAGGAGAAACAGTGCTATTTCGCTGCTTGTAATGATCTTGGGGCGACCCATTTCTTTCCTCCCTCCAAAATTGAAATTGGTGCTGGGGTAGGAGATGAAATAAATCATAAGTTAAATTTCAGATATTCAATGGAGGTACACTTTGTAACGTTCGGATCGAAAAAGAAACACTTCGTCTGAAAAACAATATATACCTATGGTAAAAATAATCCTCCATTCAATCCCCAGGTTAGACGTCATACTAGTATAGTGCTAATGGTATATTTGAGTGGGGGAGGGGGATACTTCGTCTAGTTACAAGGAAACCCATTTACCTACTTTAAGTAAGTTTACTATTCATTTAGTACCAAACAGATTTTTTTTAAAAACATTTTGAGCAGTTTGATATAAAAAAGAGTGGCTGTGCAGGGGAGGGGGGACCTGACCAATCTACAAGCTCATGCCAGCTCACTTCAAGCATATTAATGTTTACTTACTACTCTTTAGACAATCACAAGGCAAGAGAACTAACGAGAGAACAATGAATAGAATCAAAAAAATTTCATTTTTTTTCCTATACAGTTTTATAAACAAATTCAAAAAAATATGATCCCAAACTAAAAATGTGTACCAACAAAAGTGGAATACACAAGAATTTTTGCGAATTTTTTGAAAAAATTCATTATATGTTTTACGAGAAATTTAAAATTTAAATTTAATTTCATTTTTAGAAATTACATTTTTTATAAAATTAGTCATGTTGCATACCAGATTAAACGGCAATTAACGTACTTTAAAATGCCATTTACCAAATTGTTCTATCTACATTTGGTGCCGAGTTATGGTCCCTTTTATGTTCCAAAATTTGAAAGAAATACAAAAATGTGAGGGAAAAATTTTCTCAGATTTTGGATCACTTGACATGGAATGACCCAATTGGACTGTGAAAATATGAGCATTTCATTTTATTCATAATAAGTCAAATTTGGCCGATCAACTGGCGAAAAAAATATATTTCAAATAAAATTGCTTTAAGTATTCCTTGAACAAGAAACTACAGTTAATACATTTATAAACAAGAAATAAATATTTTTCTGCAAACGGAAGTATAATATGTAGTACGAAAGTGCAGCGAATTGAAACGAAGCAAAAGATTCTAAGAATGAAATATGAAAAACTAACTCCCACAGTCGACATAAATGCTTCAATAAATTAATTTTCCTGTTTTTAATAAACATACACATATAGACAATGTTGCAACACTTTTCATGTATCGATACTTTTCTCTGAGTATAGTGCTGTTCGGTAAACTCTAATTTTCAAAGAATAAGTCTTGAATTAAATGTTTACTAATAATTAAAAAAATAATTAAAAAATGAACTAAAAGAGTACTAATAAATTTGAGTGCTCACCACAACCTCCCCTATTTATTTTCTAAATTTCAGGTCTAGTTGGAATAATTAACAATATTTTAATTATATTATCTATTAATGTAATTTTACTAACGATAATATGAAAATTGGTTCAAAGAAATTATATAATTTTTTTAAAGTAATTTTTGGAAAATTTGTAAAATGAAAAAATAAATCTTCTCTCAGAAATTAGTATCTATCTTCAAAGTCAGAATTAAAAAAAGAAAAAAAAAACAGTGATGGTGAAATTAGTAGTATTAAAATAATTATTCCGATCAATAATCGGCTTGGCCGATTGATCGGTCGATTATCAATAGCCGATATATTGGTAATATGTAATCGGCGAATTTGCTTATCGGTGCACCCCTACTCTTTACTGAAGTTTGGTGCGGCTTTTGGGACCTGGGACTTATTATTATCCTGAAGTTTTTCGATATAAATAAAAATATGCATCAGTTTCTCTAAAATGCTTGGTTGCTTATTTGAGGCATAACTATTGATCTATTTCAAAAAATGCTAGTCTGGTATTATAGCATTAAAAAATTTCTCAAAAAGGTATTTTTCCACAAAACAAAAGTTTTAAAAAACAACCAAATCTAACTTACAAAGGGATTTTTACAATGCTCCAATAGAAAGATGGTGTATATTAGTGTTTAAGATAACAAGTGGTCAAGATATAGAGGTAGGCAAGTTACAAAAGTTTTCCTTCATTACATAGGCGAGGACTAATTCCGCTCCTGACAAAAGCCTTCAACTTAGACAGGGGTCAACATACAAGGATGGTCAACTTTACAGGTTTTACTGTACCAAGTGTTTGGCAAAAAAGGCCGGAGTTCTACTTAGGGATTGAGGTCTGTCTAACTTTGTTAAAATTCTTCCACTTATGGAATTTTCTTTTCAAAATTCAAACATATTTCAAAACTTCCGCCTCTTAAATGTAAATTACATTTTATTGGACCATTGAATAATTTTTGATATTTTAAGTTGTGAAATCACATCTCTTACACGCCCGTCAATTATAGGAGTCGGCTTTGAGAAATCAATGCACTTACAGAAAGTGGAAGTGGTTTTTGTTGTTTTCCGATGAAATTGCATTGTTTTTGCACTCTTCCCCCCCCCCGGAAAAATTTGAAATGACGGGCATGATCTCTTACCTGAAAGAACATTCCTTTATCTGGAGAGACTTATTTCGACACCTACAGATACCAGTGGTTACATATTTGAAGAAAACGTATTGACTTACTGACATTTTCTACTAAAATTCAACAACCATGCTCATGCTGCCAAAGTAAGACAAACTCTTCGTAGCCACCAGAAGCTATTTTTTTTTCTTTTCTAATAGTGCGTGTAAATTTCTGGATTTACTGGGTTAGATTTTAAGAGGGATTTATTTTTAAGTTCGTAATAATATGAAAATCAGTAGAAGAATTTTGCACTTCGTATGAGAAATGACCCAGTACTAAAACACACAAAAGAAAAAAAAATCATAAAAAAGTACAAAATTTCGAAAATAGCTTTAAAAAGAGTCTACAATTACATAAAGTGCAAAGGTCATCAAAATCTGTCTGACTGATGGTTTTGAATAGATGTAAAAATAGAAAATATTTTTCTTTTTGCCACTGCTATGCTTCAAAGTATAAAATTTGCTATTAAGTTTAAGCTTACACAAAGATAAGAATACATCATCTCGTACCTTGAAAATGAAAAATAGTACAAAATATGTAGATAAATGCAATGTATGAGATATGGAAATGTATGCGTGGAGGTAAGTTTATTATCTATTTCCCCTCCCTTTCCCCAACAAAAGGATTGTGCCTAAGACCTTTGCCAGAGCACCCCTTACCCAAGTTTCTGTATACATTTATTTGTTGGTTTTTTGAACGAACTTGTGCAACTTAAAACTTTTCAAAAAAGAAAAAAAGATAATAATAATAATACGGAGAGGCGTAATTTGCACAAAAATTCCGGAAAGTTTGAGGAAAAACTGAATCTTTTGTAACAATTAAGTTTAGCAAGTTTGTTTTGTGACAAACTACTGTCACATGGAAAATGTGCATAGAAGTATAATTTGGTTTAAATTATTTAATATTTTTGAATAGGAAAAAATATTTGAAGTTTAAGGATGAAACTCGAATCTTTCTTAAAATCAAAAAGAACTGATATGGCAAGAATTGAAGTTTTCGCACCATAAACACAAAAAAGTTGCTGAGAGCCGAAGCACATTCTTAGTTTTTGTTCCAAGAAGTAGAGAAAAACACAAGTAAGAAAAAAAATGTATCCGTTGACTTAACAGTGATAGGCAAATTGCCAGTGTCAGCTTACGAAGGTCTTGAAGCGTTTTGAACTTCGTGCGAAAAGAAAAATTCAAACCATTTCTTATACAAATGATGAATGAGATGTAAATATTTTACTTGATTCTTAATTTCTAAAGGTTTTAATTGCTTCATTTACTTATTGACAACGATTGAAAATAATTTAATTTGTCTCTTATGGTATAAAATAATGCAACTAAATTTTTTTTGGAACAAAGCTATTTTTACATTATTTTTTCATTTTAATTAGCCTATATTTCTTTTTTTTATATTGAGGTCTTAAAAAAAATCTGTTTTGCATTTCATTTTTTCAACGGTTAATGATTCATTGTACTTATTGTGACGGATGCCTAGGGCCTAGATCAGGGGTGGCCAACCTTTTCAGAGAGAGTGCCACTATCTGGAGAGAAGAAACCCAGATGCCTCATTGTATTTTTCCAAAAAATTGAACATTTTTAAAAAGTTAAGAATAGATTTTAGGTTGTCTGACGATGTAATTCTTACTCAAATGAAACATTTTTTCTCGTAAATCTGAGCAATTAAAATCTAAATGATAATACAGATAAAACAAGTCTGAACTTAAGTTATCGTTAATAAACACTTTTATAAATTCTGTCAGTTGGCGTATGCTTAAAAAAGAAACAAATAACATCAAACATTCTATTCTAAAAATTAAAGCATGTACTTAATAAGGTTTCTGAGTCTGTACTTTTTTACCAAGTCCTTAATTTTAGGATTAGTTCTTGAGATTCCTAAGAAGTTTAAGTGTTTTAAGTGCTATCATTTAAAATTCAATGGTATTTAGATTTTTCGGCATTCTTAACAAAAAATATTTGTTTAGAAGCGTCTTCTGAACCAAATCTACAACATCATCAGACGGCTAAAGTGTGTAAATGTGAAAAAAATTTTGTTTGTAC
The DNA here is from genome assembly GCA_038373865.1 of Uloborus plumipes. Lineage (NCBI taxonomy): Eukaryota > Metazoa > Arthropoda > Arachnida > Araneae > Uloboridae > Uloborus > Uloborus plumipes. Next base: position 29,228 of record JAXGGA010001142.1, read on the forward strand.
AAATTTTCAAATTTCTAAAAACGTAGACGACTTTCTGTTAACCCTCGTGGGTCCCTCCCATTTCAGTTACACTCAAGACCCTTGGGGTCATAAACGACCCCAATGCTTCATTTAATTAATTTATTATGATCATTGAATGTTACATGCATTATTTAAGTTCCCACCCTTTTTAATGCTGAAAAAATAAAAATAAAAAGACACAATCAAAGTAAAATTTAGTTTATGCATTAAAAATTAAAATTTCAACGTAAAACTTACAATAACTGAAGATTTATTTACAACTGTTACAGACCTGAAAAAACATGATTTTTTGCAAGTGATTTCAAACACTTATGGCATTTTTCGATGCAGTTTCTGTCCAGTTCTCTTGGACAAAAGTTGCAACGTCTTCTTTTTTTTTTTGGCATTCTGGGGAAGTGACCCCAAAGGTCTTGTGAGCAAACGATGCAATTCAGGAAAAATAAAACACAATAACAGCATTATTTTGAATAGAAAACTAGACGAATAAAAGCCACAAAATGCCATTAAAAACAAATGGTTGACTAACAAGATATATTAAACAGAAATTGCATTGGGGTCACATATGACCCCAAGGAACCCACGAGAGTTAAGTAAGCTCTTGTATTTGATTACCAATGCAAAAAGTCAGTAATTCTAGTTTGGATTTAAGAAGGGTAACAAGTAGTGTCTTGCAGAGAAATAGACAAAGAATTTGAAAATATCAACATTTTTTTTATGATCCTGAAAATTATCAAACCTAACATTGAATGTATACTTAAAATAGGTGTAAAATTTGTTCCATATATCAATGGAATTTTTAAAAAATTGGGCTGATACTTTCAGTATTAAATTTAGTGTTTTTTCCCCTCCAAAGTAGAGAGAAAGAAACTAAGTTTCATCATAAAAGAATGTAGATGGTCTATACTGGTTTAGGAAACTTTTTTTGTACTATCTTAAATTTAAATTACTTTAGCGCCGGATAATAAGAGATGACATAGCTAAATTCATTTACTATTCTTCATTCCTAAGTAGCAAGTCATCATTGCTTTCCTTCCAGACATTTCAAAAAACACACTCCCAAAAATTCTAAAATATGATTATTTTTCCTTTGGACAGCTATTGCTCATTTCAATGAAGAAGTAACTTGCCATGCTCTCCTCATTCCCCGGGAAAAGTTCACAAAACATTCAGAGCTCTAATTCATAGTGTGCTAATACAGTGAAATCTACAGGGTCACCAGCAGAGAAAAAGTCTCATTCTTTGGCAAGAAGTTTGTGATAAATAATTCAATGATACTTTTGAAGTTTTTTTCCCAAATTATTTTCAAGTAATGTAACAAAAACAATTTAAGGATCTTCATTTGTGCAACCATACCGAATTTTGTCCAATATGGTTTCTTAATTTTACTTGCACAGTTAACTATTTTTAAAAATTTCATCACCCGTAGGTGAAACTATTGCAGTTAAAAAATTTTATTCTGCAGCATCGAAAGTTTCATTCGTGTCAAGCACATATGCTTTACAAAGCATTGTCTGTAGAGTCACAGCTTTCATTGGACGTTCAAAGCTTACGCTAAGTACGTTGCAATATTGTAGTTAAGACAATTTGTAAGCCATCCTTCTGACACTTAATCGTCGTAATATCATTGTATTTATCAGTTCAAGGGTTTTAGTTTTCATCAATATTTTTGAGATCGACATTTTCCCCTCAATTTTGGATTTTTTTTCAATAAGTCTTCGCGTGCCACTGTTGCTGCTCTGCCGTGCCACATTGTGGCACGCGTGCCGCGGGTTGGCCACCCCTGGTCTAGATGCTTAAACCTTTTACGAATTTAAAAAAAGATACCTTGTAAGTGGATGCGCATACATGATGTCCCCTTTTTTCAACATATTTCATCCCTTTTGTCAAAATGTGTAACACTTCACCTTACATCATCCCCCTTCCTTGTCTCATGTCATCATATATTTCAGACATCTTGCTATAAAAGTGTTTTTATTGTAACCAAAGAGTTTTATGTCATACTTCCTGCCATCTCTCCCTCCTCTTGTCACAAGCTGTCACAAATTCGGTACCCTCCCACCTCCCTCTCAAATATATCATTTGCGGGGTGACCCTTTACCTCAAACACGCGTATGCAATCAATTTTACAAGTCTGTGGGTTAAAGCATTGGCTCCCGGCACTTATAAATTATTTCTTCATTTGTGAAATTAAGTTTTACAGTTGCTGAAAAAATTTGCACAGCGTGTTTATATATGAATGATTCCATTCCAACTCATCTAAAAAAATAAAAGTTGGTTGCATGACCAACTCGGATTTTCTTTAAATTTGGCATACAGGTTTTTAATATAGAGGCATGGAAAAGTCCGAATTTTTAGGTTCCTGCTCTATTTATTTTCTGAGATTCAGGCCCTCAAAGTTAGTCCGCCCACTCAAAATACCAAGAAACTGATGTTATTTAATCATTTTTTCTAAAGCAATGTACTCATGCAATATAATAGTGTTTGGTATCTATGGTTACTACTAGTTACTCCCAGGAATTCAGAGAAAAAAAATACTAGAACATTTATAATGAAAATTGCCAAGGTACAGGGCTCTTTGAAGTTGTCCCCACAAAAACTTGATTTTGCCGATTTTGCTAAAATTGAGGAATTTATTCCAAAAAAAGGAATACATAACTAAAGGTTTACTCATTTTCTGGTAGTGTACAGATGTTTAATATAAATGGTTAAACAATGCATAACTTGGGTTTCTCTTATAGGTGAAACTATTGCAGATCAAGAATTCATTCTGCAGCATCGAAAGTTTCATTCGTGTCTAGCACATATGCCTTACACAGCATTGTCTGTAGCGTCACAGCTTTCATTGGACGTGCAAAGCTAACGCTAAGTACATTGCAATATACAATTTATAAATATTTCAGCTTAACGACAAGTCTATTGGCAAAAACATGCGATTTTGGTCATCTTGGTAGCCATTTTTCTCATAAAAGGGGAGCATAAGGAGCTTTAATTTTTTTAAATAAGCTATTGATATGTTAGCTATTCGTTGGAAATGAGTTTACTTTGGTTATTTGTTGCATTAAGAGATATCCTGCTGACAGTATATTCATGTTTTTGGCGACGACCATATGCTTCTGTTCCCCCTTTCACAGACTTAAAATTAATTAAACCAAAAAAAAAAAAATGATATATGTATTAATAGCTGTATTGTCTAACCAATATGTCATGAAATTTAATTCATTAAATCATTGAACAATAAATTAGATATGTGATGAAAACAAGAAATAGTATTTCTCCGATGCCTGAACATTATGCACTCATAATTATAAAGTATTAAATAATTTCTTAAGAAAAAATTAAAATAAGGGAGCTCTAAATATTTATCTTATAAGCAATGCCCAATCTTGTGATTGGGATATTCCTGTTTTTAATTGCAGAATTTCTTGAATATCACATGAATATCAGGAAAATAAATGAGGCTTTTTCGTTTGATGTAGGATATTTCATGACAAATTTAATTTGATGGGTTACTAACTGAGCATAGTAATAAAGACCTATTAATTTCAACATTGAATTCCATTTTACCTTATTAACAGTTTAATATTTACAAAATGATTAAATAAATAACTTAATTTACAGCAATGCTTGAAGAATTAAAATTAGTACAACTAATTTATTCCCATACTGATCTTTACAAAACTGACATGTGCTGTGTACTGATAAGAACTGACAAGAATAAGTTTACACACTAAAATACTAGTTCACAGATACCATGAAGCATACATTCTATTTTCTTTAAAATAATACTGCAACAAAGAACAAGGGTATCCTCTTGTTTAGAGCCAATCAGGAATATCCCAATCACAAGAGTAGGTATTTCTTATCAGATAAATATTCAGAGCTCCTTTATTTTAATTGATTTTTCAAGAAATTCTTTAGTACTTTATAATTATGAATGCATAATGCTCAGGCATCGGAGAAATTCTATTTCTTGTTTTCATCAAATATCTAACTTATTGTTCAATGATTTAATAAATTAAATTTTATGACATATTAGGTAGATAATACAGCTTTTAATACATATATCATTTTTTTTTTGGTTTAATTAATTTTAAGTCTGTAAAAGGGGGAACAGAAGCATATGGTCGTCGCCAAAAACATGCATATACTGTCAGCAGGATATCTCTTAATGCAAGAAATAACCAAAAGTAAACTCTTTCCTATGAATAGCTAACATATCAGTAGCTTTTATTAAAAAAAAAATAAAGTTCCTTATGCTCTCTCTTTATGAGAAAAATAGATGGCCAAGATGGCCAAAATCGCATGTTTTTGCCTTATGGCTTGTCGTTAAGCTTAAATATTTCCAATAGAAGGAGTGGGAAACCCAAGTTATGCATTGTGTAACCATTTATAGGAAACATCTGTACACTACCAGAAAGTAAGTAAACCTGTGGTTATTTCTTCTTTTCTTTGGAATAAGTTCCTCAACTTTAACAAAATCGGCAAAATCAAGTTTTTGTGATGACAACTTCAAAGAGCCCTGTACCTTAGTGATTTCCATTATGAACGTTCTAGTATTTTTTTTCTGAATGCCTGGAGTAACTAGTTTCCATACGTACCTAACACTTTTATATTGCATGAGTACAATTTTTTAGAAAATATGATTAAATACCATCAGTTTCTTGGTATTTTGAGTGGGCGGACTAACTCTGAGGGCCTGTATACCAGAAAAAGGGTAGAGCAGGAACCTAAAAATTTTGAACTTTTCCATGCCTCTATATAATCAACCTATGTGTCAAATTTAAAGAAAATCCGAGTCTGTCATGCAACCCACATTAAGGGAATGACTCAAATGCATGTGGTAACCCGCAGTAATTCATGAGTTCCTATTGCTTACTAAGAATCAGTGTGCATAGCCACCTATTTATGTAGCAATATTAACACTACATTCTTAAACGTATAGTGCCTTCCGCTCAAACGATGAATCATTTTGAAGATCAAGGTGTGTATTTGTACCAGTCATTTTAAAAATTTGCTACCCCTATTGTAATATTTGTAGTTTATCAACAATATTTTTTGTTTATTATTGATTAATTACAACAGTTTTTTTTAATTTGCATTGTAAATGTTGTACAGTACTTACTTACTTAATATTTAGCATATTTTGATTTTAATATTCATACAGTTATCATGTGCACGTTGGGAAAAGTGAATGGGGCAAAGTACAATAGTTAATTTCCTTTACTTGTTTATTCATTTATTACACCACTTACATGTCCATGTATTAATTAATTCACTTACGTATACATTCATTCATAGGCGTAACTACTCGTTGGTTTCAGGGGGGGGGGGTTATGTTCAAAGTCGTCACGAGTTTAAAAAAACGGCGGCGGGGGGGGGGGGAGTGGCAACCCCTTTTTTTTCACACTTTGTATGTATGTATGTGTTGATATATGTATATGGGTGATTCTACAAATACGGGAATATTTCTAACATGTAGATTTCAAAAAATTAATTTAAAATTAAAAATCAGAAAAAAATCAGCAAAGCACTTGATAAGTTACATAAGTAAAATAGAATATCAGCAGAGCTTAAATGTTTGTATTTTATTGTATTTTTGGATTTTTATTTTTTGAAGGTATATGTGAATGATAAAAAGGACATGTGGATGACACAATGGGTATGTGAATAACACAGGAAATATGTGAATAACACAAACACAATAGGTATATTAATGAAATTTTTTAACCAGTAAACTGTTAGACATAATTTTTAAACATTGTACTGTCATAGTTTGGTTTTTGATTCATCCACGTGTCTTATATTGGAGCATGTGAATGACAATAGAAAAAGGGCATGTGAATGACAAAACACAAGTAATTGTGTTCTCAAAAAGTCATATTTGAATATTTTTCGGCTTCACTTCGAATTAGAACCCACAAATGTAAGCCTTAGGATTATTCATTATCAAAATTTATTTACATGTACATTTTGCATGCATTCTGTGGGGCATGTTAATGACAAAGATAAAAAACACTTGCCTTGAAAGTTGAGTTTAGGTTGCTTTTTATCGAAAAGTAATTGCAGAACAGCAAAATTAATTCTCAACCAGGAATAACAAAGTTCCATGCTTTATTTTAAGATGTGTTGCCAGATTTTGAAATAAAACATTTCAGAGAAAAATATCTGTACTTTTTAGATATGTGGATGACTGATAATCGCTGGGACAGAGTTTAGACTAACTTTTAGAGATATTATTTTCATATTATTTTGCTTTTTTTGCGATTTACATCTTGCACACATTCATATTTATAAATAAAAAACTCGAGAAAAAAAAAATCACTTATTTTTTTTTAAATCTATATTCTATTGATTGTGAAAATTGCACCTATGGGACAGGGCATGTGGATGACATTTCAATCTAATATCTTTTTTTTTTAAATGAATGATAATTAAATATTGACATTGTTGATAACGGAAATTATAGAACAAAAGACGCATAAAAATATTCCCAAAATAGTTTTTTATTAAATTAAAAACAAAAAGAGCAATCAGTATGGAACATAAATTTGCCCATTTTTGTAGAATCACCTATATAGTACGCACTTGAAAATGCGTACTTCCAAAATTCGAAAAACCGGACAGCTTTTTCAAGAGTAACAACCTCTGACACTAGAATTGCGCTGTCGTTTTAAGAAATATTACTGCAGAAAAATGGAAGGGGGTCCGGGGTTCGCCCCCGGAAATTTTCATAAATTATACCTCTAAAAACTCCATTTTAGACTATCTTGGTGATGTTCGAGGAGAGGATGTTCGATCTCTTCCTCAGTCAGTAAAACATGACTGCCGGCCATTTTTAATAATGTGAAAGAAAATGAAAGGATACAGAAATTTTTCCAAGCGATTTTTTCGAAATTTAATTTCCAAAAACGCAATTTCAGACGCATTTCGATCATAATGGGGGTTTGGATGCCTACCACCGGAAATTTTTGACATTTATTTCCTAAAAAAGCCAGTCCTTAATGGTTCTGGGAAGGCGAGGGGGGTGGTAATGAAGTCTGTAACACTATGATATTCGCGGGAGAATCGTACCTTTTCATTCTAGTAGTTTTTATATTTTTTCATCTTATTTTTGCATTTTCTGGACCAACGTTTTTTTTTTTGGGGGGGGGGGGTTCTCCCCAAAACACCCCCCATACTTACGCCACTGCATTCATTCATTTATTTTTCATTCACTGCTTTATTCCACTATTTTATTTTTTATCGCACATGAAATAATTTTTTTGTGGTTATTGCTTTATTATTCATTAATTTATTCTTTCATTCGTTTATTTACACTAGGGATGCACCGATAAGCAAATTGGCATATTACCGATTACAGATTAATCGTTTCTTGATAATCGGGCGATTTATCGGATGAGCCGATTAATGATCAGGATAATTTTTTTTAGTATTTTTAGCAGTTTTTTTTTAAATTCTTTTGCAATCCCATTTTAGAAATAGTTACTGATTAATTTCTCTGAGCGAAGTTTTTTTATCCTAATTTCCACAAAGTAATTTCAAAATTTTAATCCAATTTCTTTGAAATGTGATAATTATTTCATCTAGACATAATAATTTAAAGGAAAAAAAAATAAAAAGCACATTATTTAGGGGTGGCTTTAATTAAAAAAAATAATTTTTGTAGTAGCTTTTTAATTTAAGACTTTTAATCTTCATGAAAATGGAAGGTTACCTAAAAAAAACTACGCTAAGAAGAGAAGTATCTACTCATGAAAAATGTTGCAACATTGTTTATATGTGTATATTTATTCAAAATAGAAAAATTAATTAAAAAAAACTAAGATCAACAGTCAGGATGTGTTTTTTTATTTCATTCTTTAAATTGTTATTTTTTTTTTTAACTTCACTTTCGTACAACGTGTTATACTTATGTTTGCAGAAAATTATTTACTTTTGTTAAAAAATTTATTCATCGTAGTTTCTTGCTCAAGGTATACTTTAAGTAAATGTATTTGAGGCATATTTATTCTCAGCTGATCGGGGAATTCTGTTGATTATAAATAAAATGAAAATACTCATGCTTTCACATTCTAATATAAAAGTTCAGGAATTTAATTGTTCCTAACAGTCTCTAATAAACATCAGCTGTGAGAGTTATATTTAAAAAATCCATTCAGTTTTACACACTGAATGAATTATTTGTTTTGTTTTTACTCTATGCACTGCAAACTACATGTTATAGTATAAATAACTGCAGAAAAATGCATTTATTTACTATTAGTAAAATTATCCATCATAGTTTCTTGTTGAAAATATAGTTTAAAAGTTAATATTAAAAAATATTTTCCGCCGATTAATCGGAATTTTTTTTGCCGATTATTAATAATCGGCCACTGCCGATTAATCGGTATTGCCAAGTAATCGGTGCATCCCTAATTTATACATTTAATTGATAAAAAAATTGTTAATAAAACAGAAAATATTTCATAAACACGTGGAATTCGCAGAATCCGGTTCAATATATTACCTAATCTTCACTGACCAACAATTTAGTAAATAATATTATTCTAAAACAAGTTTTATCTGTACTTCAAGAAGAACGTTGTTCTTTTAAAATTTATTCTTAAACTGGGGGGGGGGGGTCTGTTTCCATAGAGCAGGTCTTAATTAAATGTTAACGTTTGTGACGTCACACTGTTTACAATATGTCGACGAAGAATATTTAAAGCAGTAACATTTCTAAGTATTGCAAGTGAATGAGGTTTCAAATTGTGTTTGAAAGTAATTTATTTTTAAAGCAGTAAAAATGTTCTTATGTAGCACAGGTACATATTATTGAGTTTTTAAAAGCATTAAGGAGGTAAACTACTGGAGAATTAAACAAGTAAAAAAGCTCGTTAGTAACATACACAGTAAAACGTCGCTTATAATTCTCTCAGTTATACTTCTTTTATCGTTTTACGTCATTTTTTTTAAGCCCCAAGTCATTTTTATTCATTTTGATGTGGAACTGCATTGTTTATGCTTCGCGAAATATCGGTAAATGTAGTTATCCCTCTTTAAAATTAAAAAAAAAAAAATACTGTCTTTGTAACTTTCTCAGTGTTTCTTGGCAAAGAAATTATGTCAGGTATGAGATGTCAAATAAAAATGGGAGAGGTTGGAGAAGCTTATTTTCTTGGCCAAAGCAAAAAAAACTATTTAAAAAAAAAAGAATTTAATTCGATTTCTAATGCTATCATCACAGCACAAAATCAATCAGCACGTCAAACGACTATATATATATTTTTTTAATTGCAGTTAAGCCCGCTTATTAGAATATCGGTTAAAAGAATATCCCGCGTAATACGATACATTTTTCATGCACCAAACCGTTGAAATGTATTATTTTGACCCCGGATTAAGGAATATCCCAGTTGTTAAAATATTTTTTCTTGGCAAAATGGTTACTCCAATAAGCGGGCTCGGCTGTATGTACATGTATGTAGAGTTGAGCATATTAGTGACCTAGTTACATTAATAGCTAGAGATATGCTAAATATAAGAATTGAAAATATAATACGATAAACGTTTGGTTTATTTCACATAAAAAATTTTACTCACATGTCTTGAGTATAAAACTGTTGCAGATTAGTTTATATTAGTAACATAAAGAGCTATATTAGAACAATTTAACTATGTATTTTCCCTAAAATTGAACAAAAGTGGTTTGAATTGTAAAAGTCAAAGTAATTCGTCAACGTTTCGATTGTACGTTGTTTTCATTTTATTACGTTTCACGTCAGTGCAGAAGTAAGAACAAGGGGTTACTCTAGTGCATCGCAGCATTTTCGTGACGCTGAGCGGATAAATTAGGTCTTAAGATACATTGTACAAGAAATCGTAACTTTTAAGCAGTCTCTACAGCAAACGAAATAAATGTCAAGCATAATTCTTTAAACAGAATGCATTTAATAGAGATGAAATTTAATGCGGTGGAGGCGACGCCTCATAACCATCGCAGATGTTTTTCGAAAAATATAGCTGTTAAAACTAATGGGCTCATAAAATATCCCAAAAGGATTTTGCCGGAAAACATTTTTTCTGAAGCTACAGTCGATTAAACGTCTGCACAAATCAGTCATTTTTAAGAAAAAAATAAACAGCTAACCACTTGGTTCAAAATGGACACAATTTCCACAGTATTCATCCCGTTCGAATTATTTTTTCCTGCAAATAAATAAGGACCTATGTATCATTTACACACCATTTTCAAAAATTTAGTTGGGCTTATTCCTAAGGAAAAAGGTTTTGTGGTGAAAAATTAAATATTTACAGATTTTTTTTTTCATACGAAAAACTTTTTTTTTTACTGAACAAGGATAGTAATCTAATGCCGTTATACGTATGTTTCAGAGTATATTTTACACTGTAAAAAAAGAACGTTGTTTTTACAATATAGTACAGATAATTTTATAGTAATACACTGTAAAAATGGCTAATTTTACATTAATTAACTCTGTGATATTGCTAATTTTACAGTACTAAACTAAAATAGCAATTTTACAGTGATAAACTGTAAAATTGCTAATTTTACAGTTTATTACAGCATTTTACAGTTTTGAACTGGAACTGCTGCCAGTATTATACTGTAAAAACAACAGTTCATTTTTTGCAGTGTATTGTATTTTATTGTACGCAATGTTTAGATGCAGACAGTTTTGGAAATACCGTTTAAAATTAAAAAAAAAAATCATGACTTTGTGTAGTAATGTTTGAACTAAAATCATTTTAAAAGCATTTTATTTGTTTCTAATCTAAAATTGATCTCTATTTTTTTGCTAACAATTCAACTATATATTGTCCCACATTAATTAACAATTATTTTTAATGTCGCTTATTTTTAGAGCAGAATAATTTCAGTTTGTATTTTCTTGCAAAAGATAAAAAAAAAAAAAACACATAAATACACATAGCATGAGATTATAACACACCTTATATGGGACGCAAGCCTTGATCCATAACTAGTGCCCGTGATTAATTAAGATTCATAACTCAGGACATTACACCTGCCAGTCAAAAAGATAACCTCAAAATGACATGATTATCGTAATCATCCACACTATATGTTTAAATCAAGAAATGTTATGAATACCGAAATTAAACAGTGCTTATGGTTTTATCTGTATATTTTTAGCAGAGGTTCCCAACTAGGGAAGAAATGGTCCTGGAAGGTGTTCTTGTGGTATGGTGGGGTTTTCGTGATTGCTGGAACTTTCCTGTCTGTTTCATACTGCAGATTTTTTACCCTTCCATATTGATTAGAAGCTCAAATGAAATCGAACTAACTAGTGATAATATGCTCTGAATCAGTGATTCTCCAACGGGGGTAAGTGACAATCAATGCGGTGTAAGCAGGTAAATACCAAACAGTGTATTAAGTTAAATTGATGACGGTATAATTTAATCAAGCGATTGTATGAACATTATCGAGTGATCTGCCCTTGAAACAAAAGTATTTCGCTGCTTTGTTAATTTCTGGACTGGTGTTGAAAAAGAACACGGAATACCATCAGCAGGTAGTACATTTTGGGGATTACAACAACTTATTTTCTCGGTAACAGAGTATCGAATTTACCTTATCATATGAGCAAGGATTGAAAAAATCTTAATGTTGAGAAAGATTTGTGGATATATTAAATTAAGCTGGAATCAAAAACTGATGAACTTGAAAAGAAATAAGTAGTCCAGTCATGTTAGACATTAAAATCGCAAATTGCGATGTAGTTCTGAATTTTTAAAATGTTATTTGAGTGATTTAGGGCAGTTTAAATCAAAGTTTGCACCTTTCTAAAACCTGTGCTTGCAGCGAAACTCGCGAAAAACTGCGAAATGTTCGGACTTTGTTCAGTTTTAACTGCTAAACTATTTAACTTTTGATTACACATGTCGATACCCATGTTAAAGATCATCAAATTGTCAACAATTTAAGCCCAAATGACTCTTTGTGGGACAAATAGTTTAAGAGATATCGTGCTTCAAAAAATGTGATTTTTTTGCGAAAAGTGAAAAAAATTTCCTTTTATCATATTTTAGACCAAATATCGACATAAATTCCCATTCTACAGGACAAAAAATCGACATAAAATTACAGTACATTTAATCATCTTTCATTTAAGCCCAAACAGAAGTTTGTAAGTTTAATATTTCATTTACAATCGCGAAAAAACAAGTATTTGAAAATTTTAAATTTTTTGAGAAATGAGAAAAACTGTTTTCTAACAAGAATGGGAGGGCACTGGACAATAAAAAAATGCACAGCATGGTATAAAAAGAGTAGCACTGTATTAAAATATTATTCTAAAAATTAAAAGGAAAACTTCGCAGGTCATTTTCGCTCATTTTTTGCTATTTTTATGATGATTCTTGTTGTCTCTGGTTTTATTCCCACTTTATAACTCCTAAACTATACAACTTTAGATGATACATGTGCTTGCATACCCATTTTGAAGAACAATAAATTTTCAACAATTTAAAATTAAGTGGTGTTCATTGGGACGAATAGTCTAGGAGAAATCGTACTTCAACAATTTTGTTAGTTTTGCGAAAAATTAAAAAAATATACTTCGATCATATTTTGGACCAAATATTGACATTAATTCCTATTTTACAGGACAAAAAATGGATATGCAATCACAGTGCATCTAATTAGTTTTCTTTAAGGCCTAAAAAGAAGTCTGTAGTTTTAATATTTCAGTTACAATTGCAAAAAAAGAAATATTTGAAAATTTAAATTTTTTTGAGAAATGAGAAAAAATGTTTTCTAATAAGAATAGGAGAGCACTGGACAGCAGAAAAAAGCATAGAATGGTACAAAAAAGGTAAGACTACTCAAAAATATCAGTTTCATAATTTAAAAAAACCTCACAGGTTAATTTAGCTGAACGTTTTTCTTCTTTATTTTTTTAAGGGTCTTTATTGGCTGTGGTCTTATCCCGAATATGCAGAAAAGGAAGGTCTTTGTTCTGGCTTTAGATGTTCTTTTAAATTCGGAAAGAGTTGTTACAACGCCACTGCAATTCCAGTTGATGAAGATGAAGAAAAAACACGAACATCTTGAGACAGAACAAAGACAATCTTCTTTTTCTGCAACTTTGTTGTCTGTGATGGTCTTATCCTGAAGCTGTTAACCTGAAAAACATTGAGCTAAATTAACCTGTGAGGTTTTTTTAAATTATGAAAATAATATTTTTCAGTAGTCTTACCCTTTTTGTATCATTCTATGCTCTTTTCTGTTGTCCAGTGCCCTCCTATTCTTATTAGAAAACAATTTTTCTCATTTCATAAAAAAAAATTTAAATATTCAAATATTTCTTTTTTTGCGATTGTAACTGAAATATTAAAACTACAGACTTATTTTTAGGCATTAAAGAAAACTAATTAGATGCACTATGATTACATATCCATTTTTTGTCCTATAGAATAGGAATTTGTCAATATTTGTTCTAAAATATGATCAAAGCATATATGTTTCATTTTTCGCAGAAATCACAAAATTGTTGAATTACGATATCTCCTAAACTAAAAAAAAATCGTACTACACAAACACCACTTGATTTTAAATAGTTAAAAATTTAGTGTTCTTCAAAATGGGTATCCATATGTATCATCAAAAGTTGCATAGTTTAGGAGTTATAAAGGAAAGACCGAAAAAATTGGGAATAAGCCCAGAGCCAACAAGCATCATCATAAAAATAGCAAAAAATGAACGAAAATGACCTGTGAAGTTTTTCTTTTAATTTTTAAAATAATATTTTAATACAGTGATACCCTTTTTATACCATGGTTTGCATTTTTTTTATTGTCCAGTGCCCTCTTATACTTGTTAGAAAACGATTTTTCTCATTTCTCAAAAAAATTAAAATTATCGAATACTTGTTTTATTGCGATTATAAATGAAATATTAAACTTACAGGCTTCTGGTTGGGCATAAATGAAAGATTAATAAATGTACTGTGATGTTATGTTGATTTTTTGTCCTGTAGAATAGGAATTTATGTCGATATTTGGTCCAAAATATGACCGAAGCAAAATTTTTTCACTTTTCGCAAAAAATTACCAATTTTCGAAGTACGATATCTCCTAAACTATTTGTCCTACAAAGCGTCATTTTAGCTTAAATTGTTGAAAATTTAGTGATCTTTAAAATGGGAATCCTTATGTGCAATCAAAAATGCATAGTTTAGGAGTTATAAAGGAAAAACTGAAAAAAAATCCGAAAATTTCACAGTTTTTCGCAAATTTCACAGCGGGCACAGGTTTTAGAAAGGTGCAAACTTAGATTTACACTACCCTAAGTGACCCAAAGAAGATATTAAAAATTCAGAACTACATCGCGATTTGCGATTTTAGCTCTTTTTTTTTTCTTTGTACAATTTGACAGGCCAGCGTTTCTACTAATTACCTTTCTGAAACTTTGCTTCCAATAGTAAGTCTGATTACTAAACATTTTGTATTCAAACGTGCAATTTTGTCTTAAGTAGGGATGCACCGATTAATCAGCCATAATCGGCCACTTTGTCGATTATTAATAATCGGCAAAATCGGGCCTATTAATCGGCAGAAAAAATATTTTTCAAATATTATTCTGTGAAGTATATCTTCACTAAGAAAGTACGATGAATAATTTTATTAATAGTAATAATAATCCTCACAGTTGATATTAAGTTCTTTTGTTTAATTAATTCTCCAACTTTGAATAAATATACATAGACAATGTTGCAACATTTTTCATGTAACGATAGTTTTCTCCTTACCACAGTGCTTTTAGATAATCTCTATTTTTAAAAGAATAAAAGTACTGAGTTAAATTGCTACTAATCATTAAAAAATAAGAATTAATAGTACTCCTAAATTGGAGTTCTTACCACAAACACCCCCTCCCCACCCTTTTTTTATTATTTTTATGTCCAATTAACACAACTACTGTCTGTTTGCGTTTTGTGCGCCTGGCAGGCACAGACGCTTCCATCTGAAAAAGGGGGGATAGGTTAAGGATGCGCCACTTCCGGATGCCTTCAGCTTTTGTTCGCTTACTACTTCCTCGTTGCTTTTCCCCCTATTTCGAGAAAGTCCGAAGAGACTTGGCGCGTGCGCAGATACGGCGGAGGTCGCACGAAAAAATTTTAGACAATAACAATGTGTTAATAATATTATTGACAATAATATAAAAATTGGCTCTAAGAAATTTGATAAAATATTAAAATTATTTTGTGAAAACTAGGAAAATGGAAAAATAATCTTCTCTTTTAGAAATAGATTACTTACTATTTCTAAACTTGGAATTGTATAAGAGAGAAAAAACAGTGATGGTGAAATTGGTAGTAGAAAAACAATCATCCCTGTAATTAATCGGCATATTATCAACAGCCGATTAATCGGTAATAGGTAATCGGCCAATTTGCTTATCGGTGCATCCCTAGTTTTAAGTTTAAATAATCTGTATGTAATTAAATAATTTATTTTTAAATATTTTTTGTTGTTTGTGTAAAGACATAGGAATCAAAGACATTTAAATTGTTGTTCCTGCAGGGTTCTGTTTACGAGAAAAAATATATTTTTTACTATGTTAGCATTTATGATGGCTCAAAATGCATGTCTTCCAGTTTTTCCCAACACGTTTCCCCTTGGAGATAGATTTTTTTTCTTATGATGGCAGTACGTGGGATGGTAAAGGTGAAGAACCCGTGCTCTAGATAAAGTCTTAATACATTTTTTACTATAAAGTAGGGTAGACTAAAAACAGATAAACACGAGAAAACGGTTTGATTCTATTTCTCTTCATCAAAGTTTCAATTCCGATTTTCCCTTTTCTTTTGCATATAATAGTAATTTTTATTGAGATAAATTAACTACAGTTAATGATAAGCATGAAATAATGGTTTAATTCCATGTCTCTTCATCAAAGATTTAATTTTGATTGCTCCATCGGTTTCCTTTATCCTAGAAAATATAATCGGTGCTTAATGAGTTATAATTAATGAGAAGAAACAAGAAACAGTTTCAACGGAAACAAATCATTCCGATTTCTGCTGAAGTGAACGAGATCCAACCCTTGACTATCAGCTGCGTTAGAATTTGATTCTCGATTCCAAGAAAGAGTTGAGCATTGTTCCAGAGGAGAGGATCCTCTCTTCCCGCCTTAACGTGGCTTATTTAGTGCACGTGTGGGGAAACCAGCGAAAAGCATCTGGCTTTAAACAACCCGTGAAAACTGTCACTATCCACTAGCCAGAGTTTTCTGAAGGGATAATTTAAACCTGGAAAGAAGTCGGGGGGAGGGAGTCGGTTCTTTGAGCAGAAAACGAAGATTTGGGTGATTCGGGATGTCTGGGAAGCGCTAGATATCTTACTTCCTTTCTAGGTTTTAGCTCTGAGTGGGTAAATGAAATAAATATGGCTGGCACAAGTAGAGCCGCATGTGGGTGGAGTTTTTAGGGGACATTAGAAGTCGCGTGAGATAAATATAGAAGGAGGGAAGATCCTCTCGGCTGAAAGATTGCCGCGCTGGTCAGTCCAACTTTCTCCTTCCCCACGGCGGATCTACTAAAGCCATCCAGGCGCGTTCGGATTTTTGCCTCTGTTTACTGAAGGTAAGTTTCATGAGGAGAAGATAATAACTTTCATTTCGGTAGTTTGACCAGTGAATGAACACTTGGAAATCCATAACAGTGACGTATCTAGGATGTTTCTTACGAGGAAGTTCGATCTTCAGACGTGAATTATATATATATATATATATATATATATATATATATATATATATATATATATATATATATATATATATATATATATATATATATATATATATATATATATATATATATATATATATATATATATATATATATATATATATATATATATATATATATATATGTAGGGTAGACCGACCAATGAATAAACACCTCATATTTTTCATGAAAGAATGAGGTTTTGAAGCATTTTTCTCAGATGAATCGACAGAAGTCACTTCTTTCCACACATTTACAGAAGGAAAATGACTATGAAATGCTGTATTTGTCCACTGGTAGGGGTGTTCATTCACTGGGTTTGGCCACTTTTTTTCGTTTCAACCCCCTATAAAATCTGATGCAGAACCATTAAAGCTCTCCCGAATTTTTTTTTTTTTTTAGTACTACGTATATCATATGAAGTGTTTCGACTGTCATGTGGCTAATGCTGCAGAAATTTCAGACGCTATGAATCTTTAAAACTGAAAATTTGCTTAACTGTTCATTCACTGCTCTGCCTACCCTATATATTTAAGGTATACGTATGTCGGCGAGATTTTTTTTGTATGAAATGTGGGAGAAAACAGTGATGATCAACCTAATATTTCGTCAAGGAGGAGGTTTAACCACCAAACCCCTCCCTTGGATACGCCACTGATACATAGTATCGTTGAAAATAGAGGATTTCATATATGACAGCTCGGTACCAGAAATAGTGCGACGCTGCGACGTACATCGCGTATTGAGAACTTCTACAAACTATTTTTTTAATTGGGAGAGAAAAACGAAAAACTGACATATTTGAAGAGAAAACTCTTAAATTAAATCCCGCATTTTGTGGGATATGAAAGACAGATATCATGTCTTTGTATTAGCATATTATCTTGAAGCATTTTTCTGGGCAGATAATTTTACGATTGATCTCACGTTACTCGTAGTTAATCTTGCAGATTATATTTTAGTTTTGATCTGCTCCGCAGACTGCTAGAAAGAATCTGCTTCTGTGCACGACAACAAAAACACGTGTAATTGAGAGAAAAAAACTGGGAGAACGTTGTTGGTTCTGTTACTCGTTTTCGAGAGTTTATTGGAAAAAAACTGTAGTAACTCAGTAAATGAACTTATCTAGAAAAAAGCAGAGCATTTCCTAGTTATTTCTAGGGTCGTCCATCGTCCAGGGGCAAGGCGGACTCCTTATCAGTTTGGTCGTAGGGTACCCCTCCCACAAACCATAAAATGTACACTTCCCATATTCCTAGTCCTGCCCCTAGTTTCGACTAGGCTGAAATAGCCTCTTGACGGCCCTGATCTTTATTATCATTGTATAGAAGGGCATTGCTGTTGCCAATTCATCCAAGAAAAAAAAACTTATGAACCTTATTTTTCAAAACAAATGAGGTCGTTTGTTCACTGATCGGTGTACCTTATATTTATTAATTCACCCTGAAACAAATTATAACTCTCGCACTTAGTGACTTTTTCTAACGAATTTGTCACTATGTGTCAAACGATTTTGACAAGGGGTTTTCGTTTGAACAAACTAAAACTTCGGAGCGTTTTTATAATCATATATTTTTGTTAATTAAACAAGATTTCATCGAAGACAATTAAAACACGGCAGTAAAAACATGCGCAATTATTAAGGAAAAAATCGGAAAAACTTTGTTATTTCTGTTACAGATTTTTCGGGAGTTTATCGGAGAAAACCTGCATTAATGCACATTTCAAATTCGCAGACAAACACAATATTTTCACTAAATATTATTTCACTTAAGGAATTATATGGAGGGAATTTTCTGTTGCCAATTCATCCAAGAAAAAAGTTGTAAACTTTATTTTTTAAAGCAAATGACGAGTAGTTTATTCAGTCGACCTCATTTGTATAAGTTTCCTTGAAACAAATCATAACACTTTTATACTTGGTGAATGTTCGCTACGAATCTGGCACAATGTCAAAATAATTTTGAAAAATGGTGTCTTAGCTTGAAACAATTAAGAAATTAGATATTATATTGTAATTATATATGTAATAAATATAATTTTTCTTGTGCGAGATTTAACCAAAAACGAATTGAAACTTTATTGTTAAGAATGTTTGTCGTTATTGGTAAATATTAAAAGTGCAATATAAAAATATAAAATCATGCTTTCGTTAAGATATTAAAATTGCTGCAGTCATATCATCACCACCAAGCGAAAATTCTTACTTTTCAGGTGATTCAAAACACTGCATATAACTTTTTAACATCTAACGTGTTTGGTTATTTTAAATTTTTAATCTCTTATAGATATCTTTAAGTGTAAAACTACCGTTCGAATGTATCAATTTAATTTTAATTATTTGTAAAATTCGGACTTAAAAAACGCGAATTTTCACATTCGTTAGTTTAGCAT
Organism: Uloborus plumipes; assembly: GCA_038373865.1. Classification (NCBI taxonomy): domain Eukaryota; kingdom Metazoa; phylum Arthropoda; class Arachnida; order Araneae; family Uloboridae; genus Uloborus; species Uloborus plumipes. The sequence continues at coordinate 48,400 of JAXGGA010001142.1, forward strand.
GGTGCCAACGATATTTGCAAAAAAAAAAAACATCTTTAAAGTTTTAAATTTCTAATTGCGCTGCTTGAAAACTTTTAGCTGTTTTTTGATAGTTTGAGCCGTTGAGGGCAAAAATGGCACAAGTCAACTTTATTATAATTTGTATTTACAACGTTAGAAATTAACTACCCTCATTCCACTTCATTCGAAAGTGGCTTAAATGTAGGTTACATCATATGCTGATCGACAATATCATAAAACAGATCATCAGTAGTGTATGTGTGCAAAATTGTCTATTAAAACACTCAAAATCTGGTTTTATTGACCCATGCCGCTTTTGCTCAGGCCTGTTCATTTGTTGTAGACATAGCTAAACTTATTCTATAATTGATAAAATAATTGTGTACTCTTACATTTTTAGCTAATATCCTAATTTTTTAGGGTACTATGTTTTTTTTTTGCTGTATAACTTTGTACCATATGGCGCCAATAGATAAAATATTTTTCTTAAGCAAGAAATTATAGGTTCGTTGAAAAGTATTTACTGCACGTGGAAAACTTGTAGAGAAAAAAATACTTTGAACATTTAAGTTCTATAATAATTGTACAGCTTTTAGCAAAACAAGATTCATTAGATATTGAGTAGCATAAGTAAATCATTATTTAAAAATAGCGTATAAATTTAAAATAAAGAAATAGCAAATAAATAGTGAACATTACTTACAATGCATGATTGTCCTTCACTGTTAAAACTGAGAGTTTGTTTAAGGCACATAGAGGGTGATACGTATCTGAAGGGTGCCATTTGAATTCCTATGATTCCCTACCCTTAAAGGTGATATTTGACTCCATGTGGTATCCTATATACCACTTATGCAACCCACAGTATTACCACAATCTCTCCGCTTCTCTCTTCCTTATCTGTTTTATCCCTTTTCTAATTCTGATTTTACATTTTTGACTATCAATAACCAATTACCTGTTTTCGCTTTGTTTGTATCAAAATGTGCTTAGAAATATTTATTTGATAAAGTTATTCTGCTAATTAAAACTGAAACTGGTTGTTTTGAAAGAAAAATAACATTTTGAGCTTAAGTACAGTGGTCGAATACTATCATATGTTAAATTTCGTTGAGAATTGGATGGTGTTATGCAAAAAGGAGTTAACCCACAAAAACCTGATTTTGAGATAGTGGGCTTTAAAGTCAACAAACTCTGGCAAAAAGCATGGAGCTCTATATCAATACACCAATGATATGTTATCATGAAATGCTGATAGGGCTTAAATATTTTTGCTTAATGTAGAAAGCAACATATTTTACCATCACAGTTGGATAACTCATTTTTTTATGTTTGGTGGGTTAACTCCTTTTTGCATGACACCATCCAATTAAAGCCAAATTGATTCATCGCATGCCTTAGAATTGAGTTTTTGATTTGGTTTAGAGCCTTAACAATATGAAATCCCAAAGGAGTGTATTACTAGAACATAACTAAATTTTATTTTTTGTTCATCGTTTTATGTAAAAAAAAATAAATAAATAAAAAAATATGCATAGTAAAACTGAAAAACGAAATTTAAGAACAAGGAACGGAAACTATCTCGCAAAACAATCAAAAAACGTTTTCTACTTATTTCAACTCTCTAACATAAAACTGCAATTTGGATACTTTTCTTCTTTAGAAAGTATCTAAGATTGTTAAAATTTTCAATAAATACTGTTTTTCAAAATTCTCGTATAAATAAGATCTAAAATAATAAAACATATTCACATTATCCCTATGCGCTTTAAGAGGTAAAAACAATTATTATAGATTTTTTTTTAACTTTGCTTAATTTTTAAATCGTCCTTGTAATTAGTAAAAACACGCACTAAAATGATGTTATAGATTAAAAAATGCTTATAAATGCTTTATAAAGTTTATTTTCTTCATAACTGCAATACATTACTTGTCACTCTGTTAAGTATCAAAAATTAATTTTAACAAAAACCTTTTTTTTCTCGTTAGTCCGTTTCGTGCCGTTTATTTTCTGACACATATTGTGTCACTCCGAAACACGTGCAACACAATTCTAGTTTTAAATTTGGGAATAACATAGCGGTTTCTTCTTCTTTTCAGTTATACAATAGGGTGCATTGAAAAAACTTTTTTTATTTTAAATTTCCTATAGTGCTGAAAAGTTGTCTGATATTATTGTTAGGATGTAAACACTTTTAATGATCTGAATTAAATAATTCAGTTTTCTCTGGGGGATACAAAACTCTTTAATTTTATCGTTTTTTTTTTTTTTTTTTTTGAATATTTTTTATTTTTTGAATCAGAAATTATAATCCTGAATTAAAATAGAGCCGAAGAGTTGGAATATGGCTACCTTAGAGGCGTGTGCAAATTTTCGGAACTAAGGGTTCCAATTTCTTACTTTAAAAAAATGTTAGAAAATGCTAAAATTGAAGAATTTTGTATAATGAACGGCCCCCAGACGTAAATGAAGTCATTGACACACATCAATATACACTGAAGTGACAAAAGTCATGGGATACCTCTTAATATCGTGTCGGCCCTCCTTTTGCCCGGCGAAGTGCAACAACTCGACGTGGCATGGACTCAACAAGTCGTTGGAAGTCTTCTGCAGGAATATTGAGCCATGCTGTCTCGATAGACGTCCATAATTGTGAAAGCGTTGATGGGGCAGGATTTTGGGCACGAACAGACCTCTCGATGGTGTCCCATAAATGCTCAATGGGATTCATGTCGGGCGATCTAGGTGGCCAAATCATTCGTTGGAATTGTCCAGAATTTTCTTCAAACCAATTGCGAACAGTTGTGGCCCGGTGACATGGCGCATTGTCATCCATAAAAATCCCATCGTTGTTTGGGTACATGAAGTCCATGAATGGCTGCAAGTGATCTCCAAGTAGCTGCACATAAGCATTTCCAGTCAATGTTCGGTCCAGTCGCACTAGAGGACCAAGTCCATGCCATGAAAAAACAGCCCACACCATTACGGAGTCACCACCAGCTTGAACAGTGCCTTGCTGACAGTTTGGGTCCATGGCTTCGTGGGGTCTGCGCCACACTCGAACCCTACCATCGGCTCTTACCAGCTGAAATCGTGACTCATCGGACCAGGCCACGGTTTTCCATTCATCTAGGGACCAACCGATATGCTCACGTGCCCACGAGAGTCGCTGCAAGCGATGTCGTTCTGTCAGTAAAGGCACTCGAGTCGATCTTCTGCTGGAATAGCCCAAGAAATCCAAATTTCTCCGCACAGTTCTAGCAGACACGTCCATTGTACGTCCCACATTGATTTCTACGGTGATTTGACGCAGTGTTGCTTGTCTGTTAGAATTTACGACTCTTTGCAGACGTCGCCGGTCTCGATCTTTAAGTGCAGGCGGTCGACCACTGCGCTGTCCATGGTGGGATGTTATGCCTGAAATTTCATACTCTCGGCACACTCTTGACACAGTGGATCTGGGAATGTTGAATTCTCTAACGATTTCCGAAATGGCATGACCCATGCGTCTAGCTCCAACTAACATTCCGCGTTCAAAGTCTGTTAATTCACGTCGTGCGGTCATCATCACGTTAAAACCTCTTCACATGAATAACTTGAACAGAAATGAAAGCTCTGTAAAAGCACTGCGCATTTATACCTGTTCTATGCGATGCTACTGCCATCTGAAAATTTGCATATTGCTATCCCATGACTTTTGTCACTTCAGTGTAAATTAGCAGATGCTCTAAGGATACCACATGGCTACATTTTAGCATTATTGGAGCTAGGGAGAAGTTTCTTATTCAAAAAATAAAAAAAAGTGTTGAATAAATGATAAAATTAATGAACTTTGTTTAGTGAATGGCCTCATAGATAACTGAAGCTATTGACTCACATGGATAAAAGTTTGCACACTCTGTAAGGATACCATATGACAACTTTTTGTTACTATCAGAACTAATGAGCTTAACCTTTTTTTTAATATTGTAAAATAGCAAATTTTATATAATGAAGGGTCCCAGAGGCAACTGAAGATGTTAATTCAGAGCAATGAAATTTTGCACACATACTGACAATAAAATAAGGCAAATTTCTGCACTACTGGAAATTTGATATTTAAGAAAAAATCGATACACCTATTATACAATTTGCAAAAAGATTGTATAAATTGCGCAATCCATTTTTATTAAAGCATGTTCATTACTACGACAAGAAACTTTTATTTAAATACTACCTTTCTCTAACTAATAATTTAGTTGCGTTAAAAATGCTTTGGCTACAGTTTTGGCAGCAAAGCAGTACGTCTCCTCTGCAAAAACATACTATTTATCAGGGAGTAAAATAAATATATTAATACCTATTTGTTCTTCAAACAAAATATTTATACTTGGTCCGTTTTCAAAAATACAATATCTTTCGATTTGAGCAAAGTGAAAAATGCTAAGCATTATTATAAATGTCTACTTAAAAAGTATGAAAATAAGCATTAAAAACTGCATATCATTTTCTACCGCATCAGAGTTTCTTAGTTTGAAAATATTTTAAATAATTATTTAGAGCCAACTATTTAAAACAAACGCGTTGATGGCAGCAACTGTTGTTGAAACCATTACTTTTTGAAACATTAACCACAATAAATTTTCTTCTTGAAAGACATGGCACTTGTTCATGAAATAGATTGTGTGATATATAATTTATGCTCTAAACAAAATTCAGAAACAAAATTCTAAAAAAATAGAGAAGGAATTTGAGTCATAAAACACTCAACTAAATTGGGAAAAAGAGAAAAAGCTGCAACAAAAATCAAAAAAGCTCCAAGAAAGCACATGTCCCCCCCCCCTTTCAAGTATTTGCATTACATGAAAATCAAAAATATTTTTTCCTCCCTCCACATAAAATATTCAAATATTATATGTAAAGGAGTTAACTTTTGAGATAATTCAAAATATAGAGCCAAATAGTTGTACAGACTCAGAACCCTTTAGAAGTGATGGCAAGTTGAGGTAATGCTCTTAAGTAAATATGACCTAGTTTTCGAGAGAAGACTTTAAAGAAGACTTCAAAGAGTTGGAGAGAATTAGCTCCGAGAACAAACAATTTTGTTATTCTTCAGAAATTTCGAGACAAGAGGGGAAAGTAGACGAAGAAAGCTGTCATACCTCGGAACGACATCGTATTAATTTAAAGGAGTTCGTCTCAAAATTGCGATAAAAATATTGCTGTGGTGAAGCAGTTTGTTTTTCTTTTCGAAGTAATCCTTTAGCTTTAAAAGTTGGTGTACACGAAAGTAATCATTTTATTCGGTCAATATTTACTTAAAATAAGGTCACCGTTTAACCATTTAGGTGAAATTAAATTTCACTATTCTAAGTTAGCTTTTGAGCCCGGAATTACTCAACTCTAGTTAGTTTTAATTTTTTTTTTTTTGACTGCGGCAAACATATGGTCTACTATGTTTTCTATACTCATTATCTGTCCGAAAGCAAATATTGTTTGTGTTTTAAAGTGCCCTGCTGATGTCATTAAAGCAGGGTTACGCGCGAGGGGAAGGAAGGTGGCTATGGCGCATATGTGCAGCACTGAAATTTTTCGTAGAGTTGTTTCGAGATGTCTTTGCATTTGGGGAGGAGCACTAAGGAAGCTAAGCCATTGTTCTTGGTTATACGGAAGCCCTCGATTAAAACACAGTTTATTGATTATGTTTGAAACATTTCACGCAGTACCGAAGACCAACAGGTAAAAATGAATGAGAAGCATACAAGACTGGAATTAGAACTAGGACTTTGTGTAAGGGATACAAATAAGTTAAATTTATTCAATTTTTCTAAGCCATAATTCTTAATACGTGTTTCACGTAGCGCGAGGATAATTTTACTAGCTGCGTTGTAAGTCTTTGCAAAGTCTACCTCAAAAGTAAAAGTTGGGTCAAGTGACGCATGCTCACTTCTCCTCTTAACCCTTCACTGCACGGTGTGCCAGATCTGGCACAAACCAAATAAACCCTCATATATTCCTATGATTTTTAAATGCAGTTAAACTGAGCTTTGTGCCCTTTCCGGAACATTGCTATAACAGTTTAGTGTGATTTTTATGCACTAGTTAGCTGCACTAGTCTAGGTATTACAGTTCTTGCTTTTTTTTAAAAAAAAGGTCTGCATTTCCGTTAGAAGTGTGCTTAGTCATTATTTCCTTTGTTCCAAAAATGTTTAAATACACTTAGTGGAAAGTTTGTTTATACCACTTATGACACAAAAACATTGTAGATTATTACACTTATCGGTATACAAAGCATATGCTATGTGCTTTGTGCCATATATAGAACGAACAATTAAAACATCATTTTTGGTGCACATTTTTAAGATTAATTTTTTTCTTCATTTTTCCTGAACTCAGGGTTATTTAAAAGGTAACAAATGATTTTTTTTCATGAAAATATAAAAAATCGTGCAGTGAAGGGTTAACATCTGCAAAAATTTCCTGCATTGCATTTTCAGGACTAATACGACAAAAAAATTCCAGAAGAGACCCTCTCTCTCGCACCCCTTCTGTTCCTTCACTAATGTTACACTTTAGACTACAGGTTTCATACTGCTAATTACTTTTCTCCGATTATATTATGCAATTTCCTTGATTTGTGATTTCATATATTAGTAATGCCCGCTCCCCCAAACCAAAATTCTGGACTCTTTTTCTCTTCCAAAATGCCTTTATTCACTTTAACGAAAGTTGAAGACACGAAAATGATATAAAGTATTTGGATTCAGCCATTCCCAAAACAAAATCTTGTGTTCACCACTGAATAATGTTATTGCAACTATTGGTATAAAACTTCTAAAATGTTGCATAGTTTTCTAAGTTTAAGACGTAAAATTATAAGAAAAGCATTTGAAATGAATAATAAATCTCATTTCCACTTAGGAGTCTCCTACCACTTACGGTAAAAATAGGATAAATGTTTTGCATCGTAAATAACTCTAATAAAATTAGTGCCATTTTGAACCAGAGAAATAAAATGTTTATTACAGTACCTTATTTTATGCATCTTCCTAAAATGTTCCATTCGTGCTCAATGGGATTTATATCCAAAGGCCTTGCCAGGCCATCTATGGGTTTAGAATTTTCGCTCCCCAACAGCTCTTTGACCGTAACCGTGAGATAAGGTGGGGTTTTGTCGTTCCTGAAAAAGAACTGTTAAAGGCACAGTTGCGTCAAAGAACTGGATGTGGCCCTCACGAGAGTACAAGCTTCAATACAAAACTATTTACAGGAGGCTCGGTAATACTGGCCTGTATGCCAGATGGCCAGCAAGCAATTCCCTTCACGACTGCACATAAACACGCTTGTTTAAACTGGAGTTTGGGAGTGCCACTACTGAAGTTTAAGACAGCGAAGTTATTTGCTGCTTAGTAATAAGTCTGAGTTTTGTCTGAGCACGGATTTTTGTCGCATAACGATATGGAGCGAATGTGAAACATGTCTACGCCAGAAAACATCGCGGAGAAGCATCTGTTTGCTGGGGAGTCGTGGGTAGACATCTGTTATGCTTAATGGCGGCGCAGAGATCCACATGTTTAAGCAGAGGTTTGCTACTGGTGTCAAGATGCAGAGACAAAACACTTAAGCCTTGTGTTTTCTTGTTTCGAGGTGCTGTAGTCCTGATTCCATTTTCTTGGATGATAACGTGCATGGTCCTGTTGGATGACTTCCTTCAACTTGGAGATATCCAGCGCTTGCAGTGTCCCCCTCATTTGCTTGTTCTGCATAACACCGAGCATATGTTGGATATGCTCTGGAGATAAATTGCAACGGTCGGCCACTTCGTGTAGTAGTTAGAGAAAACTGACCGGGATGGAATGGTCCGAGGCCGAATCCTGGCTCGGGCATGGATGCTGTTTCTCTCTCATGTCCTCGTCCTTTCTTTGTGTGAATGTGTCGTGCTGTGAAAGGTTGCCAACTCTATAAACGGGTCCCTATGGTATGCGTGTGCTGTGGAAGTCGGATTTCACACTAAATCATGGCACAGTTGGAAAAGTGAAGCAGCGCACCCCAAAATTCCCTGCCTACTGTCCGTCCGTGAAAACCGCGGCTAGCACTTGGAAACCGTTCCACTTAAAAATAAAGGGTGATATGTTGTAAAGGGGAACTTTGCGAAGTTTTCAATTGAAAACTTCATTTGCAAACTTTTTGATACATTCAACTAAACTATGTATTTGAAATTAGCATCGTTCTACGTTGTTGGTATCTACTACGGCTCAAAAGGCTTCTTATTATTCTTCCCCTTGTTGTTATGTTTCCTATCACCCCTATTTTGGTAAGATCAGAGAAGACCTGACGCTTGCGTAAATACGCGGAAGGTTTTACCTAAGAAAATCAGACAGTAGATGGCACAAGACAACAACAACAAATTGTAGCTCTTTCGTACCCACGAAACTCCGTTCCAGAAGCCAAACGTACTTTCCCAAGTTTTTTTAAAGGTTGTAAAATGGTTATTAACATTGTAACAACCGCCTAAAAACGTTTAAAGGTTATTTGTGCTACCTGGGTTCTATAATGCTTGGAACTCTCTGAACCCCAACTCATAATAAATGTGAGAAATCGTTGTGCTGCATGCGGGGTTACCTAACACAACCTCACATCTTACTTTTCTTCCGGATAACAAAAGTGCATAATATTCTTCTTTTGAATTGGTTCCTTCTGTTATAACCGTACTACACTCGCATTAAACGTTTCATGAAATTCTAACTTGGACTTTCTTAAATATTCGCAAAATTATGAATTATACTTAATTTTTGGGCACTAGTATGTATCTATACATATACACTGCGATGCAAAAGTTTAGACAAAATGCAAATATGTGAATAAGAAGAAAACTATTCAACGAAATGCTTTCAAATTTCTACTGCAGGTACACAATATGGTCCCAAATACGTGTCTGGAGTTCTTATAACTATAACTGGAATCAAATTTTGGATATTACAAAAGATATTTTTTTACATTGTTGCAAAAGTTTAGACAATAGTCAGATTTTATGCGAATAACTCTTAAAATGTGATTGCTGGAGGAAATGCGGGACTGTATTATTCATTTATAAAGTGCAGAGATTGCTGAATAAATAATCAAAATCTCAAAAGCTCTTTAGTTCTCATGCAAAGAAGATGAAAAAGTTTTGAAGCCGAAATTTGAAAATGAACCTACTTTATTAATTTTTTGTCTTTTAAATCGGCTCTAGTATGGTAGTACATTGTTTTTTACTTTGTGGAGAGCAAATTCAGACATGCGTATCGATCAAAAAGTCCAAGAAAAATTATATTTCTTAAGGATGAAAGAATTGAAAAAACGGCTCAGACTGACGATTCGCCCCTTAATCCTACAAAACTTCAACTTGGGTCAAAAACAGCACGTGACAACATAAGTAGATGAACAACTGAATCGGAATGCATAAAAAAAAACAAAGAATTGTGCTTGAGCCTTTTCGGACAGAGTGTCCCAAATAAGCCATATTTTATTGGTAAAAGCAGCACAGCATATGATCATTTGATATTTCTCAAGTCCCGCGAAAAGAATTATAACCCATGTAGGCCATCCCAATTTTAATAATTTTATCAAAGAAAGTACCATTCATTTTTTAGTCACGATGATACATATGCTTCTTTTCATCCTAGAAACCATCAGTATTGACTTTTCAGGAAATAAACTTAGAATTGTATGCCCTAATTTTTTCGTTTTTAAAATCCAACGTTATTAGCTTAAAAACTAGACTGGGATTTAAAAACCTCGAAAAAAAAAAACACAAATTGTTTAAGATGAGTTTCAAACAAAACTTTTCTTCTGACTGTATTGTGGATGTAATTTAATCAAAAATTAGTTTTTAGTCAGATGTATACACAAAATATGCCTGGCGTGAAAGTGAAACTAAAATATCGGTCTCCTTAAGAAATAAAAATATTTTCCACCATCAACGTTCAATATTTTCATGTTTACTTTTCAATGCTATTAAAATGTGTTCAGTTTTGTCTTGCTTGAATTACCAAATTTGTTGTATTTATAAATTATGATTTTAAGCTATTAGAAGAATAATTAATGGAATTTTCTTTTTTTCCCCATAGTAATACTTCATTTCCCTGGCTGAAAAAAATGGCTGATGACGAGAATGAATACAGGTAAATGATATCTTGAATCTTTTTTGGAACAAAATAGAAGTATCTCTGTCTCCACTAGATTTAAAATATTTAGAATAAATATATTTTTTTTCAAGACCTGCAATGTTGTCAACATTTATTTAAATCTAAGGTTGATATATACTAATTAAATGTGTCGGAAGAAAATTATTTGAAGTTAATTTCATTAAAAACAAAAACAAACAAAAAAAAACAAATATGGAACATATTAGAAAAACTGGTTATACATGAGTGTAATCTTCCTTTACCCCCATATAATATAATTAACTTAAAGTTCGTAAAAATTACAGTGAGAAAAAATTTTATTATGCTCAATCTATTTGCACTGATGTGACATTTCAATGCATATATTTTACCTTTATTCTTGAACATTTAGTTTTTGGCTTTTAACTGTCATATATTAGAGCATAAGGAACAATAATATATCACTATATCAACAATCAACTTTAAAAAATATGTACTGCAAAAGCAAATGAAGACGGGTTTGACAAATAAAGTCATGTCGACAATAAGACTAACCTCTTTTTTCTATGAAGTATAGCAAAATTTCTCTAGATCATGATTTTATCGTCATTACAAAGCCTAACTGATGATGAATCGTTATCAACAAGGAGTTAGTTATCATTATCCAAAAGTGTAGCGACAGATATTACAAAAGAGTCTTGACAAAGTATCTTGATTATTTTGAACAATAAATTGCTTCCTTCATGGTTCACTGTAGTTTTTCTACAGCAAAAAAGTTTTTAATTGTTCTGGAAAACTTAGTTTATGTAGTTGACGAATTCAAAAGTAAAATATCACTGTGCACCGTTATTTTTTCTTGTAATTTGACAATCCCAGAAAAATAGACTACTGCTCAATACGGGCATGATTGGTATCATAAGGGCTCTGGTGTCCCTATTAAGACACCAAAGGGTCGAGTGGAAGATATGATGTAGTGCTGCGTATGCTGCACCCATGTTTACGAATTGTGCCGAGGAAGGACTAAAAAACACAAAATAATGACTTATCCATGAATGTGTCGCGGCTGATTTTTCTTCTTTACAGTGAAGTAAATAGGGAATTTTTGATGTTTTTGAGTTTATCAAGTGGTATTTAATATGTTTTTATATTGACTATTAAAATTCTATTTTTTAGTCTGATAGTTATTTTTACAATATTTCAGAAGTAGTCTTACTATGGATCTTTGTTCTTAAAAAGGTCATTTCGTCATTTTTTGTTAAACTGAAGACAAACATAAACATAAATTTTCACATGGAATGACATCTTTATTTTTCAAGAGTCATCTGATGAATATACAAAAGTTAAAGAAAGTTGAATTATAAATGACCGAGATAATAGGCCCTGAACCTTAGGTTGGTATTATTTGGCACACTGACCTTATTTATAGGTGCTGTGGGCTTAAACGTGTGGTCACGCCAGTAACAATTACAAATAATTATTCCTAAGTACAAAAAAAAAAAAAAACTTTTAGTAACATGATACTTTATATTTTTATGCATAATGGTTTCTTACGTTCGCATCTATCACAGTTAAAAGCCGAAGTTAAAAATCATTGGAAAAAAGTGCCTTTACGCGTAAAACTGCCGTATTTCTGTAAATATATTGAGCCTTTTTCCTATGATGTGTGTCAAAGTGAAATTACAAAAGTAAACGTTATTTAATATATTTTTGTCAACTAGTGGTGAGTGCACCAACCGTAACCAGTTACATGTTCAAATTAGAAATACTAAGAATATTTTTCACACGTATTTCAAAGTTTGTTTCATACGCTGAAAAATGTTTGAAAATCCATTGTATGATTAGTGCGTAATTCTTTTTTCGTGTCTATGTAGGATTTTTTTTCTGTGTATATACGTGAAAAACAGTTTTCTTGAGGATCACTGCTACGAGTCCTTTTCTTCTTAATCTACCTCCACGATAAATATTTTTGCATATTTTTAGTCATCCTGCTTTTTTAAGTCTTGTTAAGTTAAGTCTTAAATTTAACATGATTTTTCAAATTAATATTATTAATTTGAAAACTCATGGTAAGAAACACGAGTTTTCAAATTAATAAAATTAATTTGAAAACTCATGGTAAATAGAGCTATAATAAATATTTATTGTGCTTAAAATTAAGGGAGTATATTATTCAGCAAATGTACCTGAAAGTTAAAAACTTTTGTGTGTGTGTGAAGTTTACAGGGTGCGGCAAAAAAACTCGGACAAAGTTTGTCACGTCCTGACGCCAACACCTTTTACCGTATACAGCCAATTCTCTTTTTAAAAGATTCTTCATGTTTGCCTGCATTGAGGAGGGCAGTGTAGATTTTGTACTTATCATCGTTGTTTTGTTTGCAGAACGACAGAAAGACGCGTTTCAATTTTGGAACTGTTTCGCGCTTTTAAACGTCAGTTCGTTTGCTCAAAATTCCTCGACACACTGTTTCCAATGCAATTAGCCGGTACAAAATGCTTGGTCACTCCTTACGCCGTCCTGGAAGCGGAAGAAAGCTGACCGTGAACACATTTTTCTACCGTAGGTTCATCAAGAAGCGAGTGCAGCGAAATTCGAGGGTCTCCATGCAAGACTCCCTCGTGAAATCGAAATCAGCGACCGATCAGTTCAGCGAATAGCTAAAATTGAACTCAATCTCAAGCCTAACAAGCTCCAAAGAGCCCAACTTCTTACTGAAGAGAACAAGAGCGTGAGACTTCAAAGATGTCGCCAGCCCAAACGTCGGGCCGCAGGTGAGCAGTGGAAGAGCATCCTCTTCAAAGATGAGATGTTGTTCACTGTCGAACGGGCGCATAACCGCCAAAACGACAGAGTCTGGTCCACTAAAGGTCCTGGCACATCGGCCATCGTCGAACACCACCAAAAATCCACAATTGGTGATGTTTTGGGGAGGAATTTGCGCTCGGCAAGACTCTCCTTGTTTTTGTGGATTAAGGGGTCAAAATCAGCAAAGAAGTGTATCGCCGCAACATTCTTCAGGCCGTCGTACTTCTATGGGCCTAGTAGCACTTTGGTGATGAGGATTGGATATTCCAGCAGGACTCAGTGCGGGCTCACAGGACCAAATGACTCAGGACTGGTGCCGAACTCATTTCTCAGACTTCATCTCATCTACGGAATGGCCCCCTAGCCCCCGGATCTGAATCCCATGGATTACAGTGTGTGGTCCATTTTGAAGGTCAGGGCCTGTACTAAGCGACAAAAAAGCTTGGAGTCGCTGAAGCAGTCGCTGCTTCGAGAATGGAACCGATTGTTGCTGAAAGAGCTGCGGCCCATCGCAGAAAATTTCTAGTTACGTTTGGATCTATGTATCACCGCTGGAGGAAGCCACTTCGAAACCAGCTGAGTATATTATTGTAAGAAGTCTATGTTAACATTATTAATTGTTGTTTTGCTAAATTTCTTTTATTTAATAAAATTATCATAATAAATGCTTGTCCGGGTTTTTCTGCCGCACCCTGTAAGAAGCGAAAGGAGCTGAACGCTTTAAACATCTTTGAGTGCTTTAAGTCTTTATTCATAAATCGTTATGTTTTTCAACCCCCCCCCCTCTTTTTCTTTAAAGTCTCATAAGGAGAATTATTTGTAATTCATGTGCTTGTTATCAATGAGGTACAAACATTTTAATTTAGTTTATAATTGATATTTTTTTTTTGGTCTTAATTTAATTATTTAGTGTAAATTTCGTAATTTATTAGGTGCTTCCTTTTTTTTATTGAGATTTTTGAGTAATTGTGTGTGGGCATATCAGTACTTAATTAAAAACATAGCAACAATCGTACTTTTTCTTTAAAGGAAAGATGGAATGATTGTTTTACAACACATATATAACAATATCTAATTTACTAGGTATAAAACTGAGCCGAGATATTTTTATTTATCAAGAAATAATACATCAAACAAGACTCTTAAACGGAGAAGCGATAAAACCATAAGAAATTGATGAAATAATGGTTTTTAGATTCTAAAAAAAATTTCGGAGACAGTAATAAATCTCGTTTCTCAAGGAAGAAACAAGGAAGTTAGCTTATCAACCAATAGACAGTAATTAGACTTAAAAACAAAAAACAGAACCAAAGAGTAAATACAGTAAACAACCGAAAATCCACAGTTTACATTATCCGCATGTCTTTCACGCTTTTTTTTACAATAGTAATTTACTGAATGCGGAAAAATGCATCTATTATGTTATCTCAGTTTGCACCCATTTTAAAATCAACCACGAAGCAACTCTCCTCTCATTTCGAAGGACTTATTAAATATTTTGAGCAGCAAGCAAATATTTCGCTTTGTGACAGGCTACTGTTGAAAAAACTTCTATCTCTAGTTGAGAAAAAGTGTTTCGAAATTAAAAAACAAAAACAACTGACCAAATTTTTTGTAAGAATTTTAAGGTATGTGTTAATATTGCTGTTATATTTTTTTCTGTATAAGCTTCTTATTGTTCGTTTTAGCTTAACTTAGTTAGATTTTAAAGACATTTTTACGTGCATTGTTGTAGTTTTTAGCTACAATTTGAATGTATGTGGAGATGTTATTGTTTTTTTTGTCTATTATATACACGAGAACTGTTATTTCCCATTTTTCCGATTATCCGCGGTATTCGCTTATCCGCGGTTACCGTGCCGCAGCAGATAACCGTGAGTTTACTGAAATAAATTGATTTTAACTCATTAATGCCTAGCGTCCCTTTTTAGAGACGGTCCCAAAAGTGTCTGAATTTACCGAAAATGAACATTTCAACCAAATAATTGGGTTCAATTATTACTTTGGTATTGTTTCAATTCACTATTAACAGATTGCAGTACATAACCATTGCAAAATGTGTTCTGTAGCCGTGTAACCAGAGTACAAAATATCTTTTTAAAAAATGTGAGGCATTAATGGGTTAAAAGAAGAATTTGCAAAACTTCCAGAAATCCCAGCAGTTGTTTACGCACTAAAGGAATACTTTCGAAACGTCAATAGCTCTTGTAGCAATGTCTTCTCAACAGCGAAACATAAAATCCAAAGCATATCTCAAAACTCCCAAAATAGTCCGTCTGCTCCTATTTAAATAAACGTTCCAAACTTTCAAAGCACTATGGAGGACCCAATCATACTGTTTTTAAAAGCTTCAATGATTCTTTAAGAACGAGGTATAAGAAGCAACTTCCTGAGACGGGCTCTTTCGTGACGTCAGCATTGTGACATCACGCTAGACGCACGATAAAAAAAGATGACAGCACATTTCAACTGACGGATGTTTACATTTGTGACGTCAGAATGTTACCTTGTAATGAATATCGCGAGCCGCGTGCAGTTTGAAATAGTATCTCTTGTTTAGATGAACTACATTCTCGCCTTGTAAGGCTTAGCGCCAATACAAATTTTCACTTTTTCCGCCAAATTTGCGGAGCATTACACGGAAAATGGGATTCATTTCACGCCAAAATGTAAATAAATCTTGGGTTTTAATAGTTACCGAATGAAGTATGTTAACGATGGTTAAACGTTATTGAAAGTATTTCCATTTATCAAGATGGGAATAACATAATATGGCAGGAGAAAAAGGTTTCACGTTTTGAAAACAAATTTAAGAATAAAACCAAACGCTACTCTTAATTTGGACTCTTAATTTTTCCTACTTATAACGGTGAATATAAACACTATTAAAGTACATCCAGTTAAAATTCCAAATCGCTATTGAAAATATCTTAATTCATTCCTTATTTCTGAAAATACATTCTCAATAGATTCAGCAATAAGTACTCCTTAGAGTAAATTTTAAATATGTTTAAATATGTATAGACAATAAGTTAAAAATGAAAAAAAGTAAAATATTTTTTAAAGAAAACTGGAACCGCTTTTATAACTCAAGTTTCTTCGAAGCTAAAATTTCTTTTTTTTTCTAATCCTTTTTCAATTTCGCTTTCTAGAAGAAGTTTATTGTCAATTACAAAGCAGAAATTTCTTTGGTATTGGGTTTTTAAAAGCTTATTATGAATAAGAAAGCATACAATCCTTTTGGTATTGGGTAATAAATAAGTTTCTTATAAATGACAAAGCATAAATTCCTTTGGTATTGAGTCTTGTAAAAAAAAAAAAAAAACATTACTTTCTTTTAGAGATGAAACTCTTTTCTTGAACGTCTTTTTTCATAAGTCAGCGTCTCTTGTTGCGGTAACGTTTTAAAAATATGATTTGTCATTTCCCTTTAGGTGTAAAGTTTCATCAACATTTCACACATTCGTTAGCAATTTAACTTTTTTCTTTTTGGCCCCATTACAAAGTGCATTTCTTTCATCTTTTCAGAAATTCAGGTTTTCCAAAACTGAATCACCATCGTTATTATTTAAATTAGTCAATATTTTATCATTAAACCGGTATAGCTTCATGTTTTTCCTTAAACTTTTTTTAAAGACTTGTTGAATTCAACATCGTCTTAATTATTTTTGCCACTAACATAATTAATTAGAAATAGTAGTAAAGTTTTTTTTTCCATAAGCTTTTGCCATTTCATCAATCATTTATATAGTTGCAGGGTAGCTATCAAAAAACACCTTTTTATTACTACTATTGAAATTAAGATTGATACCTAGTTAATCTAAACCTTACTTTGGTGGTAATTACACTCAGGCACATTGAAAATAGCGACCCAAGAAGAAAGCATCGGATTGAAATGAAATTTAATACACATAATGATACAGATGAGAGGTTCACTTGATCTCAAAATCAAGACAATTGAACGAATACAGGGTGTGCAAGGACACACATACAGAGCAACTTCAATAGCGCGTTGGACCACCTCTAGCTAAAATTCATGCCGCCATACGGCCCGGCATTGAGTTGATTAGACGCCTGATGTTGTCCTGAGGCAGATGGGCCCACAAATTTGTAACAGCCAACTCCAAATCACGCACAGAGTGACACGACGGCATCTGACGTTTTACCTGATCCCACACATGCTCTAAAGGGGATAAGTCGGGGGAGCGGGCCGGCCATGGAAGAGTCTGAAAATGACGTAGGAAGTCTTGAGCAACTCTTGCTGTATGCGGACGAGCATTATCTTGCTGGAAAATTGCCCCTGGGAGACCATTTAGGAAAGGTCCTACATGGGGTCGAAGAATATTATCAACGTACCGTTGGCCGGTTAAGTTTCCACGCATCACAATTAGATTGGACCGGCTATCATAGGATATGGCCCCCCAGACCATTACACCAGCTGTGCGGGCAATGTGACGTAGAACAGTGTGGGAGGAATTGTACCGCTCAGCTGGGCGCCTCCACACCGGTATACGGTTATCATCAGTCCCTAAAACAAACCTAGACTCATTACTAAACACAACTTTTTGCCAATCTGTGATATTCCTCAATTGATATAGCCTTATACCGGTGTGGAGGCGCCCAGCTGAGCGGTACAATTCCTCCCACGCTGTTCTACGTCACATTGCCCGCACAGCTGGTGTAATGGTCTGGGGGGCCATATCCTATGATAGCCGGTCCAATCTAATTGTTATGCGTGGAAACTTAACCGGCCAACGGTACGTTGATAACATTCTTCGACCCCATGTAGGACCTTTCCTAAATGGTCTCCCAGGGGCAATTTTCCAGCAAGATAATGCTCGTCCGCATACAGCAAGAGTTGCTCAAGACTTCCTACGTCATTTTCAGACTCTTCCATGGCCGGCCCGCTCCCCCGACTTATCCCCTATAGAGTATGTGTGGGATCAGCTAAAACGTCAGATGCCATCGTGTCACTCTGTGAGTGATTTGGAGTTGGCTGTTACAAATTTGTGGGCCCGTCTGCCTCAGGACAACATCAGGCGTCTAATCAACTCAATGCCGGGCCGTATGGCGGCATGAATTGCAGCTAGAGGTGGTCCAACGCGCTATTGAAGTTGCTCTGTATGTGTGTCCTTGCACACCCTGTATTCGTTCAATTGTCTTGATTTTGAGATCAAGTGAACCTCTCATCTGTATCATTATGTGTATTAAATTTCATTTCAATCCGATGCTTTCTTCTTGGGTCGCTATTTTCAATGTGCCTGAGTGTATTATAAATTGTTGCATTGAACATTGTTTTAGGAGATTTTGAGACACTGAAGTGCAGTCAATCAAAGACACCTCCCTTTTCACACTCGTATTGTTTAGGTTTCTGCAGTGACGATTGATAGCCGGGTCAATTACATTCAGTACTTTTTTTTATTATTATATGTAGTATACATTGTCGCGTGAAAACATGTGTAATGATGTGGCACTAGTGATATGTTTAATAAGCCTTAGTAGTGAGTAAATTTTGGTCTAATAACGGCTTTGAGCCATTCAAATTACTTAGGTTTAATTATTGAAGGCCCGAGGGGGAAAAAGATGACAGTCACCTTTTTCGATCCGATTTTGAGATATAAGCTTCTATCTCTAGGGGGCCTATGAAGATTGGGATGTGAAGAATATCATGCGGGGTAGAACGAAAAGGGGGAAAAAGAGATGAAGAATCGAACCGAATGTGTGCATGAAGACTCTATTAACTACAAAAGGAGTTAATAGAAATCAAACTTTGTTTTTCGTTTTTCTCGAAATCACTTTTTGGTCACTTTCATCTTTTTTCTGCCTGGCCCTTCAATTGTATGTTGTCGTAAGAAGACACTGCTTTTCATTGCAGTGTTAAAACTAAGAGTGATAGCTACAGTAAATTTAGCTCTCGTTTCGGTGGCAATTATTATAAATTGTTGCAATAAACATCTTAGTTGTTTTCATAGCTGACAGGATAAATAAGTAGTATTAATAAGCAGTTTTATTCCATACGCTTTTGCCTTTTCCTTACCTACTGTAATAATCGTATTTAGTCTTCCAAATATATCTTTGTTCACAGCTATTTTTTAAAATAGACCTTTTTAGGCCTCGTTTCGAAACAATGGCATTTCAGTATCATGAGGTTAAATGAAGTTGAAAATTTACCACTTAAATGCGAACATGCTAGAATTAACCAATCAGGCAAGAAACAGGTTAGAAAACTCCAAACTTGGATCTATGAACAGAGACAGAGAAAGTTGGAACTGTGGTATAGTGGTGCTCTGATAAGTTGAAACTGGACAATGTTTAATTTTTGATAGTTACGTGAAAAAGGGAAAGGTTATTGCCACTGATTTGAGTGCGATACCTTCACAAAACTGCTATGAAATTATACGAACTCAGCTCTAATTACCTTTAACTAATACCCCAAAAAGAAGAAAACATCGTTAAGTACAAGCCTTAACTTAACCAAACTACATTGTAGAACACCAGCGCAGGGGGGGGGCATCACTAGCTAATTTATGTGGCTCTTGTTTTCAGCTTCCAGGCTGGGTTGACTCACTAGATCCGATGGGGGGAGGGAGGATATTATCATTCCGCCCTAAAACATCGCGTTTTACTTTGTCAATGTCATGAATGATAAATGAAATAGCCCATGAAAAGAAAGCTTTTTTGTAACTTATTTTTGATCACTTACAGCAATTTAACTTGATAAGACATCAAAATATTCATTCAATTTCAAGTTTCGTCTTGCAGTAAAATATACAATTTTCCTCACCATTTACTTGCGTAAGAAATCCAATCACTTTAGTTTTTATTCATCAGTGGTTCTAGCTGTTATGCTTCAGTGATTCATATTTTTTTCACCAAAATGTTATAAATAAAATATGCTTAAAGCAAATTACTAGGTTTCTCTAAGCTTGTACTCTTTAGGCTGAATAATGCGTGAAATTGAATTTTGAGATTTGAAAAGATAAATCTTTAACTTTACATGAAGACTAAAATGTTCAAAGAAATTTCTTTTTGTATATGTATATGCGTAAGAAAAAATTACTTAAATGTGTTTGAATTCAAAAAGCCATATCAGTTAAAGTTAATATAAAAAAGTTTGAACAAAGAAAGGAAATTTAATGACACGTTTCAAAATTACTCGTTTAAAATAAAGAAAATAGTAGTTTTAAATGAGAATCTGAAACAATTTTACTGCATTTCTTAGAGGTAAAATTTTTTATTAACTTATACATAATCTTTAAAATATGACCAACGGAAGAAATTATGAAATTGACGTAATAATAAAATATTTCTCGAAATAAAGAAAATGAGGAGTAAAAATATATTGCACGAAACACTTCGATTTCTTAAACTTGAAACATTACTTTAAAACTTAAGAATTCCATTAATTCCTTGAATATCAGTTTCATATTAATAGTTATGCATCAAGTAAACAAACAAAAAAAAAGTTTAGCAGTTACAGACACGATCTTTTAAATATAAATATAATATGAAATTATAGTATAAATATTTTCAAAAACATATATTTCATCTGCGACTTGAAGTGATGAGATTATGGAACTATAATTTTATCATCATATCTTTGAAAAATCTTGCATCAGTTTCAATCATTCTTTGATTATTTGAAATATTTTAACTTTTCTCGTTCTCTTAATTTCATTCTAAAATTTACTTAGGAGTTTGAATACCAGTTCAAATACAAATTTACGGATACTGGAATCTCCTTTCCTAAAATTCCAGTTTAAAAAATATTTTTTCTAAAAAAAGTTTTTGGAGAAATCAACATTTTGAAATTTGCAACTAGCAATCGTAACACATTTTTTTTTTTTTTTGTAAGCTTACTTACACAAAAGCTGCTTGATAAGAAACATTAATGTTCAGTTGGTAATCGAGTGGGATCAGTTGGGGTAAAGTAAAATAGAATTTCGATGTTTCAACTGTAGATACTTTCCTTTCTTTTGGATGATTTGAGACTACATTACTTGAGAGTGCTCAGACCACACAAGGGTTTTAAATATGTCACAAATGGGGGTTAGCACCAATCCTAGCTACTCTTGCGTAATAACGTTTTTATTCGCAACTGTTTTCGAGTTTTTTTTTTTTTTTGTTTTGTTTTTTTTTGTTTTTTTTTTCTTAAACAATGAAGAGTTCAACCATATATAGTTCATAATTTAAAAATGGAGTTAGTTATCCCTTTTTTTTATTAGAAACGTACTAAGAAGACATATCATTAAATACACCGTTGAGTACAAGATGTACTAGTGACACATTTTTCTACCAAACATTTTAAAAATAATTGACTTTGTTTGGGAATTACATACTTTAAATGCTTCATGAAAGATACGTTACATTCCAATCTTTTGCAGTTATTAATTTCATACTTTCCGATGTACATCTAATATGTAGTTTATTTTGAGTACTAGGCTATAATTAATTCCATTATTTTCAGTTTAACAATATTTGACAAAAGCAAGCAAAACCTTTTTCATTTGATGCCATTTAACCTCATTGCATTTAACATCATTCAAGTCTTTTCTTTCCATTTTTGTCTCGTTATTTTTTTCCGTCATATCGTTAGGAGTCCAAATCCCTTGAATAACCAGAGTGGTAGATACAGAGGCCCCATTGGGGTCGTGACATTTCTGCCCTCCTGTTGGTGCACATCATTTCCCCAATCCATCACATTACCCGAATCACCTGATGATAATGACATGCTTCATTTAGCTTCTGTGCACGTCGGAGATTTCGTCTTTACACGAGCGCATTAAAAACCTGGCATTTAGTCAATGTACTTTTCGCATCCAAAAAATTCCCAAGTTACTCTCAAATCACTTTTCACTTTACGCTTACCGACAAAAAGGCGTTCTAAGTTAAGAATACCATTTCTTGGGCTGCTTTTTTCTTTCATCTGAGAGATATTCTTAATCAGATTATTTTTGGCTCGGAATATCTTTATGCACATCCATGGTTAAATCCAGATTTTGAATGAGAAGAGACTGCAATTTCGCTTTCAGAGTGAAATATTGAAATGATTTGAAGTACGTCCGAGGGAGGCGAAACCAATCGAAAATAGTTATACACAATAAATTGGTGAAACTAAAAAAATGCATTGCAGTAGAATCTGCATAATTTTGGACAAATAAGGAATACCAATCGTAACTAAAATACGGATTAAACAAAATAGCATTTAAATGGAGCCAATGACATAAACCATAATGCCATAAAAAATCGAATAAAATCGAAATAATAATCGAAAAAAATGCCATACATAAACAAACTACTGTGCACAGTAAAAATTGTATTTTGAATTCAAGGGAGCGAAATGCGAAAATTAAGCATAGTGTGCAGGAGAATGTCGGTCCAAGTAAAATTGTTAAAATACAGTGAACTCTCACTTATGCACCGGCCCAAGGGACCAACAGATAAAGGCGTATAAGTGAGAGAGACGTATAAGTGAACAAGCCTATTTTAAGGAGTAAAACGCAACATAGTTTCTAATGAGAGAATGAATTGGAATTTTTCTATAGAAAAGGGACATTGTACTACGGTTTGGCAATTACTGTAACGTAACTACAATGATAAAAAAGAGAAAACAAAAATTGTATTATACCTAATTATAAACCGTTCCCTTTAAAACGATGCATAATAGATAATTGATCTTCTCCGAACTCTAGTTCAAGCGGAAAAAATGCCTTCTGTGAGTAATAGAGGCAAAAGATTAAAGAGGAAAGTGATGGAAAATGCTCATTCCTTTAAAGAAAAAAGATTTTTTTTAATTTTAGGGAAAATTCGGCGCATAAGTGAAATATTTATCTTTAGAGCGACGCATAAACGAATGATACTATCATTATTTTGCTATGGAATGTTCTGGGACTATTTAAATCGTCGTATAAGTGAAAAAGTCGCATATATGAGGCGGCGTATAGGTGAGAGTTCACTGTATTTTTTTTTTAATGCACAAAAAATAAATGTTTCGAAAATTACAATGCAAAAAGAAAACACAAAAAAACAAACATTAAAAGATCCTTTTTAAAAACTATTTATCTACTTACTTTCTCTGTCATCGATTTCATACTTTGCTTCCGGTTGCCGGGTTAAATTCAGCCCGGCGAAATGTACGACACTTCCGCTTTCATCAGCGCAAAGCTCTTGAAGTCTTATGAACGTACTGTCTGTGTATTGTGCCTCTTGCTTTCCAAGAACGCTTCCATTTGGAAAAGGGGAGATGTTTTAGGATGCGCATTTCCCGATGCCTTCAGTTTTAGTTCGCTTGCTACTTCCTCGTTGCATTTCCCCCCCTATTTCAACTAAGTCAGAAGAGACTTGACGCGTGCGCAGATTCAGTGGAGGTCTCGCGAAAAAATGTTAGACAGTAACGAAGATGTGTCTTCACTGGTCCTGTGGTCAAAGCGCTTACATTGCTCTGTACGCGGTTCGGGGTTCGATACTATCGCGTGTGATTAAAATATTTTACGAATTTGAGTAAAAGTGATTGGTAGTGGGAAAGGATGAACACGACAAGCACTAAATAAACGAATACAGTCGTCGCTCAAAATAACGATCACCTCCGTCCCACAGAAAAAGGTCTTAAAAACAAATGGTCCACTATCAGAGGTAGATTTTTTTTAATACAGATGCAGCATGCATGTTCATAAACTTTTCATTAAAAATTGCCCATTTTTTAAAGATTTTAACAAAGTACTCATTTTTTTTTAGTGGAAAGCATAATATTAGTGCAAAATACTATAACAAAATATTAAACAGATTGTAAACTAGAAAATATAGGGAAGAATATTACATACGTACAAATTCTTTCTTTCACGAACAAAAAAATTTCGTTTTTGCGAAATATAATTTTCCATTTTAATTATGGATGATATTTAGTGCCCAGTATTTTTTTGTCTTGCAAAAATCATTTTAAAACTCCTTCTACAATAAGAACCATTTTTTACACTAGGAGCTATCGTTACGGCCTTCATCTAAACATGATACATTAAGTTCTTCCGTCTGTTAAATTTGTACTGAATACTGCAGACTCCATTACTTTTTGCGTAAACAATAATCAAAGTTGTTTTTGTTTTCAAAAAAGCCAGAAATATTGTCAACTGAATTTGGTTGCTATATTGAATTGAACGATATAGAAAGGCCGTTATAACGAAAGCAAATTAGCATAGAGTTTTTCGGGATGCAATTTAGGTCTGTCAAACTGGTCGTTGTAATGTCTTAATAATGTGTGGCATTATAACAAGCGTCGACTATAATTGAAAGTTATCTTTAAATAATTATAAGGCGTAAAAAATGCTCAAAAACATTCAAGCACAGTTACAATATTTGTAGTTAACAAGTTGGTGGTAAATGTATGTCATTCTCTTTTTCTGTGCAATTCATTTATATCAAAACTGTAATGCATGCATATTTCTTTTAAACAAGAGAGGTATAACAGTAAAATATATCTCACAAACGTTTCAAAACACCTCAGTTAAATTTTAAAACGAAAAGTCTTTGAAATAAAATATAAAAAAAGCTTTTTAAATTTAATGACTATTTCTATCAGCTTGATTCGCACTAAAGAGTATGAAATAAAATGCCTGTATAATTTCTTTATGACAAATGTCAAACATTTCAGTTGATTTAATAAAATTTTATTATGATTAATTCTAATGATTCTTTCGATATGATTAATTCTGAAGCAGCGAATAAAATTTAGATTAAATATTTGAGAGAAGAGTTAAGCATTTAAGATGACCAAAAAACAATTTCTTCAATTCTGAAGATCAATTTTCTATCGATTTACATCTAGAACCAGATCACAAACCAACCAGAAGACACAATGTTAAGACTTGTGTTAAGAATATTAAAACAATAAAGTATTTTAAAATGTTTTGTAATGAAATTAGTTCTAAGAGTATAATGGCATAACAATTTACCTCCACTTCGCCACCAATGTGACTGTCATGAAGACTAAAAATACCCAACAAAATAATAGTAACAATAATCAAAAATCAGTAAATTTAAATAAATAAATGAGTCAGACTGAAATATTGTTGCAGTTAACAACTAATACGTCATTGTCAAAAGCTCTCCCACCCATTTGTCGATACTTATCAAAAGAGGATGGGACGAAAATTATTATATCACTCGATAATAACAGTAACAATAATACTCAGTAATTTAACTTAAAATGTATCAGACTGACTTATTTTTGTGATTAACAACTAATACATCATTGTCAAAAACTATCCCACCCATTCGTCGATACCTATCAAAAGTGGATGGCACGAAACACTTATTATACCCCTCAATTTGTACTGAGCTGCAGATGTGCGGAAAATATAATTTATTTGAATTCGATTGTGTTCTTTTTGACTGACTAGAAAAAAGGAGATTGTTATTAGTTCATCGTGTGTGTGTGTATATATATATATATATATATATATCTATATTAGGGATGCACCAATAAGAAAATTGGTCGATTACCGATTAATCGGACGATCAACTATCAAGATTATTATTTTTAATATTGCCCATTTCACCATCATTGCTTTTCCCTCCTTTCAGACACAGTTATTTATTTCTGAGAGAAGATTTGATTTTCTAAATTTTTGCAATTTTCCAAAATAATTTCAAAACTTTTATCAATTTCTTTGAACCAATTTTCTATTTTTGCGAATAAAATTGGATTAACACACTAGAAATGAAAATTATTTTAAAAAATAGGGGGAAGCTGTGGTGAACACTTTAAGGGTGTTCTTAATTTGAATTTATCTTTCAATTATAAGTAGATAGAGGAAAAGGTATAGTTATTGGCTACATAAGCGACATTGTATTAGTGTGCTTGAATTAAAAATAAATGATTTTTTTCTGTATAAATAGAAAATACTTTATGTGATACTATATTAATGTATTTTACTACTCATACTATCTGAAAACATTTTTTCAAATATATTATTAGAAAAAAGTCAACACAAAAACAAAAATGTCAAATCGATAGTAATTGGCGACCTTATCATAGTTATTGGCCATGTAAAAAATTCAATGTTATACTGGATTATTTGTATATATACATATGAATATATTATACCTTTGATTGAATATAATATACCATTATATGAATATATTAGAACATTGTAGCAATATATTATAACATTGTAGCAATATATTATAACATTACGCCATTATATGAGTATTATACCTATTATATGAAATTATTATTTCGTTAATTGAATATATTTTCCATTCATTAAGTATATTATAACGTTATAGATTGAACATATTTCTCCATCTTGTTTTTTCTTCTTTCTTTTTTTTTTTTTTTTGTCTTCTCCTAATTAGCATTTCCTTTTCCCAATTACGGCTGCTGTCAATCGTGTTTTTTATTTTTTTCTCTTTTTGCTGCTTTTTGTGCTCTTTTTTCTTTAATATCTGCTCTCTAAAAACTTCTAGGAATTCAATCGTTACAGACGTAACAATCGCAGACTTTGAACACAAATAATTCTGGTTTGGGCTGATGAAAGTCTTCAATTTTTTTTCCTGTAGTGTAACTTGATGATGTTTATGCTACATTAAATTTGCGTGCAGATTGCTTAATTACAAAAAAATACAGAAATTAAAAACTTAGCCTTGGTACAGAACTAATTCACTGAAAACCGCAAAAACTCGACTAATGTCATCCAACTTACAATATATTCCACTGTAATTGAGACGGAAAAATTATGAACATTTTTTTTAAATACGTGTTGCTAGAGACGTCAAGCTTTCTAAAACCATAAAGATTGTAGGTGGAATTTGACTGTCCGAAATTTAGTGTGAAAAAAAATATTCAATAAACTTGTTATCGGGACGAAACAAAGTGGTGATTACCAGACGTAACATCTGCTGGACTATTGAAAGTAGAAAACATGTATTTTAAAGCAGGATAAAACAAGGATTTTATGTGTTGCTAAAACAATACAGTAGCATTTAACTATAACACATTATTTGAATATTTCTTTAAGTTATAGCTGTAACAGTTTATATGAAAAATTTGGGTCAACATCGGGGAAGTTTGGAGTTGAGAGCATATGCCGATATCGTCGAAATATGTAACAATAAAATTAATGCATTACTTAAGACAATTATTTCAGAGTAGAAGATAGGTACAACAAGAAAAGTTGAGAAGGGCCTTTCACAACAAAGTAGTTTATGTTGTGATATCTGGAAAAATTAATGCATAATGGGTCGGCTACATAAAAAAACTCGGGGAAAAGTCAATTCATCTCCCCTGGAATCAGATGATTGGTCTTAGAAAACTTAAAAATTTTGAGAAAATGTTGGATGACTATGGCAGAATTACTAGTACCAAACCAAACCGTTTAAACCTTCTTGGGAGACAGTGTCAGTTTTGATTAATATGTTTTTTTTGCTGAATGGATAAAAATGGTGTCCTTTTTTCGTCCCGACGTTTTCGAAATGCGAGACGGCATTATCGCAAAATAAATTTAATTTACATGGACATAATTACAAATTTTCAAAAATCAGAATACCGGAAACTAATACTGTACCATAATTATGCAATATACGTGTATTGCTCTTCCTTGCTTTTTACCGATTTAATTGGACTTTAGTTTTGCTACGACTGTGAACATAGAGCATGTTAGTTAAAGTGTCCGAAATGATACGTCTGTAACAGCGCATTAATTAAAAAACTAAATCAGTTGACAAATATTTAACTATGGTAGGCAATTACGCTAAAGAATCGAGAGTGCCAAAAGGACCATTAGGAGGGTTTTTTTCATTATTTTTTAAATTTGATTTATTTAGGACGTAATGACAAACTTTTAGCTTCATTTTTGTAACAGAAAAAACGTATACATCAAACTTCTTTTTTTCAAACTTCAATTACACCATTTTAAGATCAAGATCAAAATGTTAAAGAGTAATAATTGCGAATAGTATTATAGTACCGTTCTTAGTACGATTAAAATTGGTGAGACGACAAGTAGTTATTTTTGTTTTTATTTTTTCGATGAGAAATATGCATTTGAGAGAATGTGTTTCTTTTTCTGTGAGATTTTTACAAGTTCGTGAATATCGTACTTCCAACTAAGAAAACAAGTATTATTCTAACTCTCACCAAAAAACCAATGCAGGATTCTTAAAATATACATCTTAAGCTTTAAAATGATGTATAACATAGCAACATAACTTCAATATGGGATTTTAGCCAACTGGTTTCACTTTTTAATGGAATAATGGCCAACCTCCATAATTATGGAAGAATCGGTTTTTGCCTATCCTACTAATATTTTTTTGACGTAACTAGTTGGGTAATCATCAATACATTTGCTACAGAGAGTGTAACGGTTTGACGTAAGATGTGCATATACAAAGTTTATAGAACTTTTTCAAAGATGATGTAACCATTGTTAGCTGCTGTCTTCATATCTTCACATGGTCAGCGTTGGCCTTTGTTGTTGTAATACTTTGCAGTCAATATTTCAGTATAGGTAGAGTATGTTAATTGAGAAAGCGATCTATTTTGAAAAAAGCGCCATAAAAGTCTGTTGTATAACG
The DNA here is from genome assembly GCA_038373865.1 of Uloborus plumipes. NCBI lineage: Eukaryota > Metazoa > Arthropoda > Arachnida > Araneae > Uloboridae > Uloborus > Uloborus plumipes. Next base: position 76,898 of record JAXGGA010001142.1, read on the forward strand.
GGTTCATGCATTAAATTAATAACTCCCCTTCTGATTATTTACAGGTGCTGTTTATCCTTGCTCATCATTTCGGCTCCAAAAATATTTTGGAAGTCTTTTAGAGACATGAGCTTATTTAATAAATTAAACTCTTAATCTGTATTTTTTTTTGTTGCTAAAGATTTAGAGTTATCAGTAGCGTTCTCATCTAGGGGGCCAATTACTATAATTTTCAGAAAATATTGTGACAGTTATTAGCCACAACAAAATTAACGTTTAACTCTTAATGTTTTCTTCAGAAAACAACCTTTTTTTGTTAGGGCTCCGAGAAATCACAAATCACAAAATGAGTTAAATCACCTAGTGCAATTTCGTTCACAGATTTTTAACTTATTAAACATGCTACCTTCACATATTTTTAAACAATCTTTTAACCAAAAGGTTGCTTGCTGTTTAGCATCAAAGTTGAAATGGCCAATAACTATATGGGGGCCAAAAACTATACCGTTTCTTCTATTTAATTCAAGAATTTTATTCTTTGAAAAATAGAGGTTATATAAAAGCATTAATCTAAGGAGAAATTTATCGACACAAGAAAAATGTTGCACAATTGTCTACATGTGTATTCAAAAATAGGAATATTAAATTATTAAATCATTTATATCGACTGAGAGGATTATTATTGTTATATTTATTTATTTACTTATTGTTTTTTTTATTTTTATTTATTGATTTATTTATTTTTTGTGTTTCATTCTTTGAACTACTTGGAATAAAGTATTCATGTTTTCGCATTTCAATTTAAAGGTTTAGGAATTTAACAGAGAATAATCTTTTAATATTCCATCTGTTGGGACGGTTGAATGGTACTTTTGGATTGTGGTTTTTTTCTGCTGTTACATATTGTCATTATGCACGTGATGTGTAAAGTGTCGGCGGTTCATTGCTTTTGAGTTTCGCGGGTGTTTGTATAGTTGCTCGGAAAGTGGAGGGGTTTTGGGTGACGGGTTTTTTTTGTGGGTTTTTGTTTCTGGTGGACAGCGTTGATGCCAGCAAAATGTTTGCGGATGTGTTTTTAGCGGCCAGGATGGGGCGTGGTGTGGGCACGTGGATGCGGTGATGATAGTTGTGTGAGGTATATGTGATATGTGAATTGTGTGTCGTGATTCTGTGTTAGTAGTGTGTGTGTGTGGTGTTGTGTGTGTTGTGTAGTGATTGTCGAGTATTGTGTGTGTCCGGTGTGTGCTATGGTGTATGTGTATTGTGTTAAGGTGAGGTTGAGTTTGTTGTAAATGTATGGTGTATGTGTGTGTGAGTGTAGTCGTGTGTTGTGTGTGTGTGTGTGTGTGTGCAGTCGTGTCGTGAGTGTAGTTATAATTGTGTGGTCGTGTGTGTCGTGCGGTGTGTGTGTGGTGTAAGTTTGTTGTTTTGTGTGTGTGTGTGGTGTGTGTCGTGTTGTGTATGTAGTGATGTGTGGCTGTCGTGTGTGTGTCGTGTGTGTGTGAGTGTGTGTATGTGTGTAGGTGTTGTGAGTAGTGTCGTGGTGTTGTGTAGTGTAGTGTGTGTCGTCGTGAGTTGTCGTGTATGTACTGTGTGTGTATGTGTGTGTGTTGTGGTGTTGTGTATGGTTGGTGTGTGTGTGTTGTGTGTGTGTGTTTGGTGTGTGTGGTGTGTTGTGTGTGTTGTGTGTGTGGTGAGTGTGGTTGTGGTGTGTGGTGGTGTTGTGTGTGGGTTGTGTGTGGGTGTGTGTTTGTATGTGGTGTGTTGGTTTGTAGTGTTGTGTGGTCGTGGTAGTGTGTTGTGTGTGATTAGTGTTATTTTAGTGTAGTATTTGTGGATATCTGGATAGTATATTATTAGTATGTATATTATTAGGTATTATATTATGTTACTATTGTTTATTTTTTGATAGTTTATGACATATTTATATTATATATAATATTATATTATTTATATTTTTATATATATATTAATATATATATATATTTATATTATATATTAATATATTTTATTATATTAATTTATATTATATATATATTTATATTACATATATATATATTATTATATATATTATATTATATTATTAATTATATTTATATATTATATATATATTATATTATTTTATTATTACTATATATATATTATATATTATTTATTTATTATTATTATAATTTATTATTATATTATATATATAATATATAATTTAATATTTATATATATAATATATTATATTATATAATATATATTTATATAATTTTATTATATATATTATATTTATTATATATAATATATATAATTTATTTTATATATTTATTATATTATATATTTATATATTATTAAATATATTAATTTATATTTATATTATTTATTATAATATATTATATATATTTATTTATAATATTATATTAATATTTATTATATATATATATTAATTATATAATAATATATTATATATTATTATATTATTATTAAATTTATTATATATTAATATATAATATATATTATATATATATTTATATATAATATTATTTATTATATAATATTAATAATATAATATTATTTATATATATATTATATTTATAATATATATATTATAATAATTTATATATTAATTTATATTAATATATATAAATAATATATAAATATTATATAATAATATAATATATTATAATATATTAAATATAAATATATAATATTTATATATTATTTATATATATAATATTATTATAATATATTTATAATTTATTTATATATTTAATATATAATTAATATAATTATAATATATTTATTATATAATATTTAATATAAATTTATATTAATATATAAAATTATATAATATTTATATTATAAATATATATTATAATTAATATATTATATTATTTAAATATTTATATATATTATAATATATATAATTTATAAATATATAATATATAATTTATATATAATTATTATATATTTAAATATTATAATATTATATAATATATAATATTAATTTAATATTAATATATTAATATTAATATATTTATATATTTATAATATTATATTATTATAAATATTATTATAATATATTAATTAATATATTTATAATATATTTTAATAATATTATATAATATATTATAAATTTATATTAATATATTATTATTATAATATAATATATAATATTATTATATATAATATTTATATAATATAATTTATATTATAAAAATAATATTATTTATATATTTTATATATTAATATATAAATATTAATATATATTAATTATAAATATATAATATTATATTATAATATAATATTATATTTAATATATTATATATTATTAAATATATTATTAATTAATATATAATATATAATATAATATATTTAATATAATAATTATAATAATAATATATATAAATATAATAATATAATATAAATAATATTATTATAATATATTATAAATATAATAAATATTATATTATAATAATATTAATATATTATTATATTATATAATAATTATATAATATTATATATTATATAATATTATATAAATATTATTTATATTAAATATATTATAATATATAATAATTATAAATTAATATATAATATTAATATATAATATATTAATTAATTATATATATCTATATATCATTTATCATATATACTATATATATATATATATACTATATATATATATTATATATTATATATATATATATATAACTTATATATATAAATATATAATATATATATAAATATTTACATATACATTATACTAATTATATTATATATATATACTAATGTGTGGTGTGCTGTATATAATATATTGTCATGTCCCATCTTCATAAATTTTCACATGGGAGAGCAATTTTCATTGCTCATTTTTTGAAAGAAGTGATAAGTGTGGTCTTTTTTAAAATTCGTACTTTTGAGTGATCATATTTGTACTTTGGGAAAGAAAATTATGGAAGAAAAACATAAAAACTCGGGTAATTTCTCTATTAAACAATAAAATTTGAAACTCTGTAACTTTATTCTGTTTTGAATAAACAAATTATACATTTTTTAAACAGTACACCAAACGATAAATTAAAAAGTTTTCCCACTCAATATATTTGTTTTAAATGCAATAAAACGCAATAACTTACGGCAATCTACTGGTAAATAGTGTTTTCTCCACTTTAAGTTTTAAAGATTTATTAACTAAATCTTAATATTTAAACTATTCGAATTAAATTGTTAAACAAAAAAATCCTAAATAGAAAAAACTCGGATTAGCTTCTGCGGGACAACCGTTCAAAATTACAATACATATCATTCATATAAAGAAGCAAAATAAAGTTTCCGGGTGGTAACTTCATAACTAATCCTAAAATACATGTACACTAAAAGAAAAACTAGAACCTACTTCAAAATTGTTCTACAAAGTAAAAAATAATTCCAATTTTTAAAAACCTTCGTTATAACTATTAAACACTTCTTTTTTTTTTTAAGCTGAAGCAAAAGCAGCAGAGAAAATACCATGTGACCAAATTTAGATTATCTCTTTCAACAACCACTCAACATTAGGAACGAGAAATTGATGCTGGCACACAAATGCTATTTAACTAAAAATCCTGTTGCCATTTAAATTCGTATTTTTAATTAATTTATGGATCGGGGGAAATGGGGCAGATGTGAAACGGTATGATTTACCAAACACAATTTCAAACAGAAAATCTTGAAACATTTTCAAGTAATGGCAAAGATAGAAGAAAATACCAGTCTTAGGTGTTGGCCAAACTTACAGAGTACAAATTTAAATACAGCTCAAAAATCACAATTAAGTTGAACAGACTCATTCCGTTTACACATCAACACATAAAAATGGTTAGAAAATCATTCTTTATACATTACAAGAACGGGAGTTATTTATATATTAAAAGTATTTCCTAATATTGAAAATAATTCATTTTACGAGTCTTTTATTCAAATGAATGAAAAGTTGTTTTCATACTAGAATAGTTAAATGAAATTCTAATGAAATGAAATCATTTGAACTGTTTTTTTCATTTCTATTTTAGTGAAGAAGAAGAGGAAGAAACAAATGTTGAAGAAAAGTAAGTTTTATCTTTTATCATTTTACAGTTTATTTTTGTTCCTTCGTATTTATATTAATTTATGGTGGCACGTTTCTGTATTATTAAACTATTTCGCTCTTATGAATTCCTGATTGTATATAGTCATAACGTATTCATGTGTATAATTAACTTGTAAAAATAGCTACTACTATTCTTATGTCATGGATATATCTTAATGTCATTACTTTGCATGATAAATGTGAATAATAGCATTACACTAGAACTGCATTATTTGACAAAGTTAAAGAAAACAGAAATTAATCTTACTTGGAATATTCGTCTCAATGACTAACTTGTAAACACGGCTAAGACTAGTCTTATCTTATTGCTCTGGAAATAATAAATATGAATTATACTAGTTACACTTTAATTATTTTATTTGATATTGTTGCATTAGACAATAAAAAAAGAAAATAAAAGAATTAGTGTTAAATGGATTTTTCATCTTAATTTCTAAACTGAAAAGATTAACTAATGATGGATTGATTTGAGTCCTAAGATTCGTATTTAAGCTCTTCCTTGCTTATAACACGTCTTAAAGCTTTTCAAAACTATGCCTTAATTTACATGAGCACTGAAATTGTTAATTTTGTTTTTAGGAAAAAGTAAGTAGACATTTTCTGACATTAGAGAACAGAATGGATTTTCTCTAAGTTGGTAATGTATTCATCAACAGTAAGAGTGAGTTTGTTTTGTGTCTGAAATCAAAACCTGATAAAATATATGTATTGAAATGACTTCTAAATTTAGAATAAAATACTAGTATTTTCTCGTTTTCTAGGGAAGAGCCCCCGCCAAAAGTTGAATTATCCGAAGCAGAATTAGCTATGGAGGTAAAACTGATTTTATATATATATATATATATATATATATATATATATATATATATATATATATATATATATATATATATATATATATATAAAACAAATTGTTTGAACTTGAAAAGTAAATAAAATTTCAAAAATATAGAATTTCCGATATATAGTGTGCATACTTTTGCTTTTAATTATATTTTGCTTGTTTGATATTTAAGCATTATTTGTTTAATCTTTTAAAACATATTCTACTGCTGTTTATAAAAAATTTTGTGATAAATGTATTAAATGACAAAAGTTTCACCCAGAACTAACACATTCTTTGCACCTGTACTTATCTGTAGTCGCATTTTTCTGTCTCTGGCCTATTATTTCATGCACTTTTTTCAGCACCTACTCAATAGAATAATTCTCTCGTTTCTTGTTACGTTTATTCTTACAATATATTAAGACTATAATTGCATTTGTAACCTATTTTCTCAATATATTATACCTCAAGTTTCATTTTAAGTCTAATCTGTCGATATTATTCGGTCTCAAATTTCATGTCAATATTATAACTCTCAATATGTTAAGCATCATTTTTTATATTAGTTTGTTCTCGCAGCATAAATTCTGCCTTAAATTTTATTTTAAGTTTACATCTTAATATATCATGCCTCAAATAGTAAATGGTATAGACAATTCTTAAAAGCTTTCCAAGAAAAATATTGTTAAATATTTTTTATTTTAATGAGAAACTCGTTTTTTATTCTTAGTAACTAATGTAAAATAAAACTTTAACTGTTCAAAAGTGACATTAATATAATAAAATGAATTATTTTTATCCTAATCTACAGCAATAGATTTGTAATAATGTTTGATCGAATTGAATTCACTTCTTTTAAACTGTTATTTTAAAGATTTAAATTATTATTATTGACGCACTATATTATATATTATAGTGCGATATAATATACGACATTATTATATATTATTATTATATTAGGTTTTTAACTCTAAAAACATGCATGCCTTGAAAATCTAAAAGGGAGGTTTTTTTTTTTTTTTGAATTATTTCTTTCAAAATTAACCTTTTATTCATTTAATATTTATCTCCACTTAAACCCGTTTCTGAAATATGAATCGAAAGGTATAGTTACAGTACTTTAATACATAAATCATCATTTCGAAATTTTAATAGACATTTTGTCACAGAAAATGAGGAAGAAGAAAGAAGAAGAAGAAGCAATGTGGACTGAATACATGGAACAAAGAAAAAAACAGAGGGCAAAAGAAGAAGAAGAGCTAAGGAAATTAAAAGAACGACAGGTACTGACAATAAAACCTCAAAATTAAACCTTTAATCATTATCACATAAAGTAATTGGATCGAAAGTGTTGAAATTAATCAATGAGGTTTTTTTATATAAATTCATACTAAGAGTTAATTTTTAATAACTTCAGTTAAAGAGATGCTGTTTTTAAAGTCAAAACTATTAGATTTTTTTTAATGTTTAATTTAATAATAATCCTCTGTTTACATTCTTTTTCAGATGAAACGAAAAGAAAGAAGAAAAGAGGAAGAAAAAAAATTACTCGCCTTTAAAAAACAGCAAGAGTCTCAAAGAATAAAAGAAATGGTATGAATAAATCTTAAATTTATACCTTAATTTATAACGTCAATGACTTGAAAAGCATTACACTGTCTGTAAGATGATCTAAAATGTCTTGCGTAATAAGCTTGAAATTTTATATCTGAATTTTCAATACCAGAACTAGAAGCATAAGTTTTCGTTATTATGTTTTTGAAAACTTTCATGACAACTTTCTGGTAACTTTCTTTAAAGTAACTTGAAATAAAACAGCGACTATTATTTGAATTTCTAATTTTTAGAATTCACATGGGTTACAAAGGGCGTAGGGGGGAGGGCTGTAGCACAGACTGCGTTATTGAAATTTTTAGGAAGATTTTGTTTATGGGTCTTTTCATGGTTTTTTTTTGGATTGGGGGGGGGGGCTGTTCGTGATATTGGAGGGAATTGCTCTTAGGAGGGAAATAATGCATTCCCTATAGACAGGCACCTTAGCTTCTTTATAAACGGTAATTCCTCAAATAATAACATCGTCAACTTTCCTTTTGATTAAAAAATATAACCTATAACTTAGTTCACTTTTTACGAAATTTGTATCCCAGTTGGGGTAAAAAAAAGATTATCCGATAAAAACTTTCATGTTCAGTTTATGCATCACAGAAGGAATTCTTATATACTTTCCGGAATAGAAATTCCATTATATTTATGTCTCTCCTTACATTTTTTTAAGTGTAAGGAGGTATATAAGAATTAATGTTAGGCAAATAAAAGGGCAAAGGAGATTGCTATCCTAATATTCTTTCCGTTCTGATTTCTTTCTCAAAAATTATACTTTCTAACATTGCAAATAAACTATTATAAAGTTGCTTTAATTGTCAAAACATTGAAACTTCAAATTCTAAAACTTATTGGAAAGCTATCCCAGGTAGCACAAATAACCTTTAAATGTTTTATTAACGTTTTTAAGCTGTTGTTACAACGTTAATAACCATTTTACAACGTTTAAAAAACGAAGTGTGCTACTTGGGATAATATATTATTTGCAGTATAGTTTTAATCATTTAAGGAATGATACTTATTGTTTTAGTTTGATTGAATCACTAAGTATGAGAATAAAATTTTGCAGTGATGTCGGCAAAAAAGCTATGTGGAAAAATCAAGATGAAAAATTGTCAGAGCAGCACTATTCTCAACCAAATATTGCCCATATTTTAGTTTTAAAGAATAGACATTTTTCAAATCATATACATTTTTAAGACTTTTTTTCTTTTTTCAGATGCAAAAACCACATCTGCAAAAAATTTAAGCAATAGAAAGAAAGCCTCATATCTCTTAAACATTTCCTCATATTTACCTGATTCTAAAAATACAAATCAAATTCTCGAATAAAAATCTACATATACCCTTATTACACATAAAAATATCATCTTCGCTGACCTGAAGAGGAAAAATAGATATCAAAAATGCTCTTTTTTTAATACTCATCCTTTCGAAAGCCCTTAATGTGTTTTATATTCTTTCAGGAAGAAAAGAAAGCTAAAGAAGCAGATGCAAAAAAGAAACGTTTAGAAGAGGCTGAGAAAAAACGCCAAGCCATGCAAGAGGCGCTGCAAAGAAATAAAATTCAAGAGCCAGTCACTCCGAATTTTATTATTACGAAGCGAAATGAGGATAGCGCAGTCCACCCTGCTCTAGATAAAGTAAGAAACGATTTCGGCTAGATTGAAGTAGCGTCAGTTTTTAACTTCGAGGTTTGGAACCTCGTTCGAGACACAGATTCGAGGAAAAGGGAGAGCCTCGTTTAATGGGGGGAGTTTTTCGGAGTTAAAACTTCCACATCAAATGGCGGCTCAATTCAATGTTGGAAATCTTTCTGAGGGGATGAGCGAAAATTGAGTTTTGTAAATTGTTAATTTTACTCTGGGATGGGAAATTGATATCGGTTATGATCGGTTAAATTGTGAAAATCTACATTTTATTCTTTCATCTTTCGAAATGTAGTGCTTGTGTTTAACAGCATGAAATGATACTTTGGTGCTATGATAAATTTGAAGCTTTTAAATTAAAAAGTGGATTTGACGAGGTATTTCGCTGTTGCCTGAAGTTTGGTTAGAATATTGAAATTGTTACAATACTTATAATAAAGTAACAGCTTGTAACGTTTTGGCTACTCTGTTTGTTAGTTGATTGAAACAGAGGATGCAAGTAAAATTCTAGCATATTTATTTCTACAGTATTTACAGCTATGTTACACAAATTATACATAATGATATTTAGAACTCTGCGCGACAAACACGACCATCTCGTCCGCTCTCCGAGACGCTTCTCTCCCTCATCTCGAATCCCGGTCTCCTCGGGGGTCCCCGACCGCTAGGTTTATCAGACCGTCTGTGTTTATCCGAGAATGATGAAAGTTATTACCGTTCTCTTGTCAGAGCGTTTATATTCCCCCAAATTTATGTGCAGAATAGTGTCAAGGCATGTCGCTTCACACCAAACAGGAATTCTCGCTGGGCGCAACAAATGTCAACCATTTGCCATTTTACCGTGATCACAAAAAACACATGGCTGGGTTTCTTGGAACACGAACACTTGTTGACTATTTGCTCGCATTTCTGAGAGTTCCTCGCCTTTGATGTTAATAGATACAAAACAGCGTGTTTACGTCTGAAAGTTTCTCTGCGTGAGGTCCAAGTTTTTGGTAGCCTAAGGAATTTCTATATCGCAACAGGCGATGATAACACGAAACAGACACGTGAAAATGGCACACCAGTACAAGCTTTTGCAGCAAAATATATGAAAGTTACTTTTTTATGTTTGGTATTATCCCAACTAGTTTTTATTGTCTGTGCAGTTAAAAGTAAAAACAGTCTGAGTAGACTGTGTCTGACTAAATGCAAATAGTAGTATAATAATTCTACTACTGCAGTACACTCCTGCTTATGGTATTGGATGACACGGGTATCGCGGATAACAAAGAAAGGCTTAAAAAATAAGGGGTAAAAATATCTTTTGCGCAAAAATAATCGTATTGTTCATAAAACGTTATATACACAGTAAAGATAGGTACAGTATTAAAAATTATTTGTATTTTATGCTATGAAGCATGTAAAATCTATAAAGGAATAGTACCCATGACAACGTCCAGGTAAATCAGTTAATTCGATAAAGTACACCACTCTTCTACAAGAAATGTTGAGCAAAAACGACAAATTTACTTTCAGTGAAAAATTATTTTTTTTCCGAGACCCTCACAGATAATTAAGAGTATACAGTATTTTTGTCTTTCCCTCAGTTAAAAGGTTATATTTTTGCCCCACGAGAGGCTTTCCAGATGCCCGGGTTTCGGTCTGACTGCTTGGTTTTCAATCTCATACCCGGATTGATGTTTTGATTTGAAACATGTGCAAGTTAGGAACAACCCAAAAAATTATTGTATATACAGGGTAATCCGAAAATCAGTAGACTTTTTGAAATCTAACAATTTTAGAACTATTTACTACAAAGCAATGCAGTTCGTAAGTAAATGATTGGGAACATGAGATAATTTTGTTTGGAATGAGAGAAAAAATGCATTAGTTACGTTTTTGCCCAAAAGGTAACACAGAGCTGCAATTAATAGATTATTATTATACAGCTCATTTTGATCAACAAAAGTGTTTCAATTTTTCATCATATAACAGCTATTTAATGTGTTTCCCCACATTGAAAATTTATACAGCCATCAGAGAATGGAAAATGACCTACATTTCATTCGGTATACGCGACACATGATGACACATTGCTTCTTTGATGAACTTGCACTATCCTTTACGGATATGAGTGTAACAGCCACTTTGGATGACAAAATATTTTACAAAATCAATATTGAAGCTCTGCAACTGTAGTCCGTTGAAAACAAGTAGAGGAATGTGAGACAAAGTGAAAAAGTTAAGTTTATTTACCTGCTTCAAAAGGAACAAATGGGAAATTTCTTCTGAAAATTATTGTACATAGAGAAGGAACAATGTTTTTACAACTTTCGTTGAAATATTATTTTTCATCTTTGACAGTTATTTTGTACTTTCAAAGAAATGTGGAAAATTTTCACCTCAAAAAATCGTGGGGCAAAGCGAAAAAAAAATATTTTTGTTATGTAAATTTTCTATTTGACGATTACATCAAATAAATGCGTAAATAAAAGAAAAAATTATTATTAATGAAAAATTAACGAAAAAGTAAATGTACGAATAAATGAATAATTTGATATGTGAGAAAAATAAATGAGTAAATAAAATAAAAAACGAATAAGAAAATGAGTTAATTAATGACGAAATAAGTAAATAATTAAGTAAAAAAGTGCAAATAACTTAATAAATCAAGAATACGTATGTGATTTAATAAATGAATGAATAAGTAAAAGAAATGAACTATATTTCACTTTGCCCCGCTTGCCTTTGACAAATTACATTGAACATTTATAATAAAAAAATGCCTAATATAAACTAAATAAGGACTGCACTGAACATCAGTAGATCTCAATAAATAGTTTGAAATTGCAAAAATTTCATAATTTTACAATAACAAGAAATGTTTTTGAAAAATCACGAATATTACAATAAAGGTATCAAATTTTGAAAATGACTTGTATAATTTTTTTTTGTTAATTTTTGGAGCAATTTTTTTCTTGACAAGAATCAATTATATGTCTAGTAACTTAGTTAAATATTGCTAAATTGGTGGTGTTGCAAACTATGAAAATATTTTATAATTTCACTTTGCCCCGCTATTTCACTTCGCCCCACATTCCCCTACTTTGCCAAAAATTACGAAGGACGAGTTTTTGCATTATGTTTGTTCAGATTTTATGTCACCTTAAAATCTAGGAAGAAAAACTTTCACCGCGTTTTATCAACAGGGTGCATGTGTGCTACACAAAAGCTAATTAGCTGAAACTCACAAAAATGCTTGACCGTATTTGCAACTAAATGCACTTTAAGTTCTTAACGTTTAAGACCTAGAGTGTTATAAACTTTTTTGCAACGAAAGCCTTAACCTAGCAATTCGTTAATTTAAAAAGCAGAAGCGCCATTTTGAAGTCCTTTCTTTATTGATCCTATATGCTTAGGATTTGGATACTGGAAGCTGAAAATTTGTATATGTTAGTTTCAAAGACTTGTTTTCATCTCCATAAAATTTCATCCAAATCGGAGGTAGTCGGAGTCGACATGTTTTTCAGCGACTCCGACCCCGACTCCTTTGGTCCAAAATCCGCCCGACTCCGACTCTTCGACTCCGACTCCACAGCCCTGTTCTTGAGATAGTATTAAATTACGTTTTTCCAACCTCAGTTTTTCCGGCATGCCGGAAAGGATCAGGTACGGGTCGTAGAAAATCTGGTGACCCTCGAATTTGAGGCATGTCGGCTAATGCGGGGTAATACGGTATATGTATATAGTGCAAAAAAACGCAATTAACGAAATTACGAACAATAATAAGAAAGAGGTAAATTGAAAGAACTGAATAACAGAAGAGATGAAACCAGACGCATCAGGCGTGGAGATTTCATCCTATGGTCAAAGGACCAAAATTTTGGCCCTTTACAGTATTTCACACTGCTAATAAAATATGAGTAGTAGTAAATTTTCCAGAATTTTTCTTATTTGTTACTGATGATTAATGTATTTCTGTTTGTAGTATTGTTACTTTTTTGTATTTTTTCTATTATAAACGCTGAAGTACTGATATATACTTTATTGCAGTTTCCCAGTGCTCTCTATATGCGAAATGAAATGGCCAAAACGAAAGAGCAGCTTGCCGAAGATAAGAAAATAGCTATGGCAGTTCGTGTAAAGCCCCTTAATATTGAATATTTAGGTGTCTCAGAACTCAAACAAAAAGCTCAAGAGCTATGGGAAGCAATTGTTAGGCTGGAGAGTGAAAAATACGATTTGGAAGAGAGAAGAAAACGACAAGAATACGATGTAAGTGATTTTGATATCTTGAATTATTGTTGAAGGAAAAGCGTATTTGGTTACATCACTATGTTTACTGTAGATTTTTTTTTTTTTTGCAACAAGTAAAATACTATTTTAAACATCTTTTCTGCGAAACGAGAAAGGGAAAATTATAATAGGTGCAATACAGAGAGAAAATGTATTGCTGCAAATGCATGTGTAGAAATACCTCGTTATGTTGTGCTTGTCCAAAAATAACAAAAGAGCGCGATATATTTGGAAAAGCGATGTAACTGAGGTCTAAAATAGATGATTCAATTAACGAACAACTTAAGGACATGTGTACTTACAAAAGGATTAGTTTGTCATGTTTCAGACAATTTTCGTAATAAAATTTTCTTAAACAAAATAAAAATTAGCCTACCAATTTATCTTTTAATATTTGAAAAGAAAAGAAGAAAATATTTTTATTGTTTTATGGGTAGAATAAGAATCGAAAGTCAGCTCCAACTGCAACATATTGAGTGTATGGCAAACATCAACAACACAGTTTACTTCTTATTTATTTATTTTTTTTGTCGTGTGCCAGCCAGGCTGGCAATTTGGGGTGCTCTGCTTCGCTTTCCCAACTGTACCGTTACTGTACCGACTTCCACAGTACACGCATGCCATAGGTACCCGTTTATAGGGTAGACAACCTTTCACACAACAACACATTCATACAAAGAAAGGACAAGGACAGGAGAGAGAAAGTACATCCATGCCCAAGCCGGGATTTGAACCCGGGGCCACACTATCCATAGCAGATTACTCTGACCACTAGACAAGGTGGCCGGCAGTTTACTTCTTTGATTTAAATAAGAGAAAGTACTTTTTCTCAAAATTCTTTTTTCTTTTCACTGTGATGGCAAATACAAAGAAACTTTTTTTTTTCTTACAACTATCACATTTTTGGGGACAAAGGAAAAGCGCAATATATTAGAATAAGAGATATAAAGAGGCACGATGTAACAAAGGGTTACTGTATCTCAAAAAAAGGGGGGGGGTAACATATATGTCACTAAAAAAAAGGTACGATTCACAATTTCTTTTCCTGTTTTGGTTCAACCCTTTAGGGGACCATTTTGAAACTCTGACTGTTCAGGTTGTTGACCTGCAAAGAAAAAATAAATAAAATAATTGAGTAAAAATTGGAGATGGAATTATCCACTAATTCTGTTACACGCTTCAAATTATTCCACATTCAAATTTTCATTATAGAAAATTTTAGTCACTAAAAAAGTGCATAAAAACTTTACTTTCTAGCCTGTCACCTATCTAAATGAATAATCAACTTAGTGTCGGCTGAAAAGTAATTCAGGAGTTTTTAAGTGCCAGAAAACATCTTCTTACAACTTTATATATGCGTCTAAAACAGTATCGTAAAATGGGGTGTATAGGAACAGCGGGGTCAATCGGAACAAAACTTCCCGGGCGTACAAAGAAATTCCTCATAAATAAACTATTGGGTATTTTTCGTATATGAATTTTTTTTCGAAAGGTAAGATCATAGGAAGTAGGAAAAAATTACTTTTGTCAATCTGGCAACGCTACTGGCTTCTAAGGAGGGCTGCAAGTGGAATGCTAGAAAACATCACATTTTCATAGACAGCAAAACTTCATATGCAAGAGCAAACCTTCTTATATTTTAAACCTAAGAGTGGTATGTTTCAATTATACATGTATCTGAACAACAGAATACCACATTAGAATTTACATTTTTTATAAATTGTGTCATAAAAATGAAAGATTCTGAAAAATGCCATAGGAAAAAAAATGCGGGGTGAATCGGAACACTTAGTTCTGTTGTTCCAATTCAAACTTACTTGACGGAAAGTGTTTGAAAAATCAAGATTATAACCCCAATTCTTCTAATCAAGAGAAGGACAATTATTTATTACTGTTTATCCTTCTCGTGAGCAAATATATCTTAAAATGACACACAGTTGCAGATTTCAAAAGATTTTTTCTCCGGGAGACTTCTTTTTACTTAAAATAAGAGGGGGAAAGCTATATCGACTTTATGTAGTAAAAGTCCAGCACACAGACAGTGATGAATAAGCGAAAAAATCTTTCAGGACAATCCCCGAAATCCAGAGATTTTAAGAAACTAAAGAAAAGGCAGAGTTCATCCCAGGAGATGCTATAAAAAAACTTAAGCCAAGTCACGGTTGCTAGTTTTAAGGACTAGTACATATTTGTGGATGACATGAGTGACTTCAATTCATGTTAAAGCTTTGTATTTCAATTCGAAAGTATTTCTTAAAATTACATTTCATTTTTCATAAGTTCAAAATTATTTTGAATTTTGACAAATTATAAACGTTTACTGGTATTGAAATTATGCATTTATTTGACATTAATTATCCGTTCTTATTCTCCCCCATCAATATTACTCATGTTTGTGAGACTTATTACAGGTTAATTTGAAAAAAAAAAAAAAAATTTAACATGTGTTTCGATTGACCCCTATCAGCGGGGTCATTCGGAACACCCCTAAATTCCTATATATATGAATAATAACTGTTCGAAATGTTTTGTCTTTGCTTGGAATATCAAAAGCAAAGCAAGACCGAAGTTTTTACCCAAAAAAACAAATTAAAAAAAATCTTTTAACTACTTTTTTTACAATTAAAGCTGAAAAGTGTTCCGATTAACCCCATTCTACGGTACTACCAAATGGCAGCTGTAATATTTATCATCAATAAAGAGAATATAAGAGTAAGATAAGACACATTCTTAAATTTGATGAGCAAATATGTAACAAAATACACATTCAAATCAATTGGCTACGAATTTTTCAAAAATACATATTAAACAAGTGGATCATTATCATTCGTTTTGAAAAAGTTTCAAAATAAACATTAGAGTTACGGAATATAACTATTATCAATAATTTTAAACAAACCACAATTATTAATCATCTGTACTAGCATAAACAATTTTTTTGATATTCTTTCGCAAAGAGTCAATGTTATAAGTCATATAGCCCTTCTTGCATGGAGACATTTTGTTTTACAATTTCTCATCTTAATGTGGAGCTTCATAAAATATAGAATTTATGATCCTTCTTTCCTTTTTGATTTTGATCTTTTTGAAAACAAAAACATATTTTGAAAGTAAACATTCGTCAAAGATTTGATCTTTAACATCTTGGTTATTCACTGATATTTTATCCTATTTAGTTAAAAGAGCTCAGTGAAAGGCAGAGACAAATTAACAGAAGCAAAGCTCTAAAAAAAGGATTGGATCCAGAGTAATATATTTTCCTTTCATATTTTTATTCTAAGCTTTCAATTCTTTTAAAGGTAACTTTCATCAGATAAATAATGTTCACTCATTGGCTTTTTTTTTTTTTTTCAGTGCTCTCAGTGGAAAATATCCGGTAAGTACCATTTTTTGATGTTCACCAGCATTTTAAACATTTTTGAAGATAACTTTTCAACTTAAAAATTCTAACATCTATCTAAATTTTAGAGCAAAGTTGAAAATGTAAAGGAAAACTATCTTATCAACGTATTTGAAATAAACAAGCATGGTTTTCAAAATAATTACATTCACAATTATTTTACATCCTACTACATTGAAAAGTGCTTGCTTTCTGTAATGAGCTGAAAGTTATGTCAGGGCTTAAGGCAGAACTAAAAAAATATATCGACAGCCAATTTATAAATAGTCCGATTCGTCCATAACAAGGACGGGCTGTGGGTAAAAGGTTTGCCTTAGCCCTGGGTTAAATACAGTAATTTACAGCTTATTACCAAAAGCTTTTGCCTTTATTTTTTGAAATCAACATTAATATTGCTTTAGAAACCTTACTAGTGGGATAAAGTACATATGAGGGTGGTAAATATGAATTAAATATGCTCCATTTTTTTTTATTTATATTGATTTTAAAGTAGCACTGAGGTCATTAAATTAAGGTCAGTTATTTCATTTTCAAGCTTAACTTGTGTAATTTGCTGATTTTTTGAGTAGTACTAAGGCAATAATAGCAGGTGAAAAACCAACGTTTAAGGCACCAATTTAAAGAAAAAAAGACGAGCGTTTCTGGGCTTTCAATGCAGAAAGGCGTGAGCTGCTGGATGTAAGTCATCCAATAAAATCTGCACTGCCGTGCTAAGCACAAAAGTCGTATCTGCACTTTTTAACAAAATTAAGTTATTGTCATTAGGGGGTTCTTTATGGTACATTTTATCTAAATACAAAGTTTTATGGTTATTTGAGAACGGGAAGTATTTTTTAAAAAAATTCAAATACATGGAAGCCCAAAACTTCAAAGAGTAATATCTCAGTTTGAGCTCGACTGCAGATACTGTATAAAATGTTTTCATGCGACCTCCGCAGAATCTGCGCACACGCCAAGTCTCTTCTGACTTTCTCGAAATAGGGGGAAATGCAACGAGGAAGTAGTAAGCGAACAAAAGCTGCAGGCATCGGGAAGTGCACATCCTAAACCTATCCCTCCTTTTCAAATGAAAGCGTTCGTGGCTGCCACGCGCACAATGCGCAAACAGACAGTACGTTCATAAGTGTTCATCCTTTCCCACTACCAATCAATTTTACTCAAATTCGTAAAATATTTTAATCACACACGATAGTATCGAACCCCGAACAGCGTACAGAGCAATGTAAGCGCTTTGACCACAGGACCAGTGAAGACACATCTTCGTTACTGTCTAACATTTTTTCGCGAGACCTCCATTGAATCTGCGCACGCGCCAAGTCGCTTCTGACTTAGTTGAAATAGGGGGGAAATCAACGAGGAAGTAGTAAGCGAACAAAAGCTGCAGGCATCGGGAAGTGCACATCCTAAACCTATCTCTCCTTTTTCAAATGAAAGCGTACGTGGCTGCCAGGCGTACAATACGCAAACAGACAGTACAACTTTTGCGCTTAGCACGGCAGTACGATGTTTTAACTGATTTGCTCTTTGAAGATTAGTTTTTCGCACTATTGCTTCACAGCACAAAGACTTCAAAGCTATATTTATTTTATGTGAAACCCTTGCAATTTTTTTTTTTTTTTTTTGAATATGTTTCTGAAGAACAAGTCAAAAATGAATTTTTTCACCCCTAATTTTGCTCATTATTATCATAAATGTTCGAAATTGGTACTTTTTAAAAAATCTTTCGCATGCATAACATTTCAAGAGAATCAAGTTTCAAGATTTTGGTGACGAACCCGTAAAGACATCCGTGTTCAGAATAATACCCTGCAAAACATGGACCCTGGTTTTTGAAATAGAGAGGCGATATACCCCTCGATATATCGGGCTAGTCGGGAGACAACAAAAATCGTGATATATTCGAAAACGCAACATAACCGAAATCATAAAAATTGGCGATTCAATTTTGTAAAAATTAATGATATGTGAACCTACAAAAATAATAGTTTATTATTATGTTTTCGACGATTATCTTAATAAAAACAAAAGAAAATTAGTCTACCAGTTTTTCTTTTAAAATAAAGCAAATAAATAAATACATAAATATTTTAATTGTTTTATGCTGTGATATGCGAATCGAAATTTCCACTTTAACTGCAACGAATTAAGATTATTTAAAATACGCCAGCTTTGTTCCCTTTTTAAATAAAGAAAATACTTTTCTAAGAAATATTACTTTTTTTTCTCGGAGACGGACAAGCCTTGGCCATACCCAAATGAACATAAAATTCCTCAACATATTTTCATTATCTAGTTTTTTTAATGCATAAACATAAATAAATAAATCTATGTCCCCCCTCCCCCCACTGTCAACGAAATATTTTTCACAAAATTGAGATGTCTGAGTTAGGATTACTTTTTTAAATCATCGTTTTTCCCACTTTTTACCTTATTCAAAAATACTATTTACAAATGGTTTTCAAATGAAACTTACAACTTAGGGATTTATGGGGGCACTTAATGAAACATGATTTATGACAGAACAAGCTATTTTACTTTAAATATAAACGAAGTTGTAGGAAGAAAACAAATCAGTAGTCCGACTTTAGAGCGCTTCCCCCACGTGTACTGTCTAAAATTTTTTCGTGCGACCTCCGCTGCATCTGCGCATGCGCAAAGTCTCTTCGGACTTTCTCGAAATAGGGGGGAAAAGCAACGAGGAAGTAGAAAGCGAACAAAAGCTGAAGGCATCGGGTAGTGCGCATCCTAAACCTATCTCCCCTTTTTCAGATGGAAGCGTCCGTGGCTCCCAGGCGCACACACAATACGCAAACAGACAGTATGAATGCATATTTGTTGACAGCGTTTTCAAGAACAAAACGTATACATGAAAAATTTTCTAAATGATGATTTATTAGTGTAACTTAATTACTAGAAGAAATCTTTTTTTTTCTTTCAGCCAATGATCAACGTAGCTAGCAAATATGAAAGGCGACTCGATCGAAGAAGTTTTGTGGATAAAAAATCTCTGTTTGAAGGAGTAAGTAGAGGAGAAAATTTTGATGCAAGTGAAATGAATGTTTATTGTGCTAAGTGCTGAACTTTAGACTAAATGAGCGCTTTTATTTTCTTTATAAAGCAGACAAGTTGAAATAAACTATTGAAAACAGCTAAATGCCTAATCTCTCATGATTCAACTGTCGAATTTTTTTTTTTCCAAATCAGTGGTACAAATTAAAAATACCACGTTAGAGATTTTTGTTTTCAGATTAAGATTTTTTTTTTTTTTTTTGTTTGATAACAGAGACTGGACGTGGAAAACTCTAGAGGAAAAACTAGGATGGTGCCAAACCGTATTACCTGAAGAGTTATTTAACTCTAGTGATTTAGGAGACCACATAAGTCTTAACAAATTGACGCTTTATGTTGCTAAGTATGTCGCAATCCGGCAACAGAAGGGAAAGATTTCGCTAATTAAAAAAAAACGTATTGATTAAAAATCCAAATTTAATACACCTAAATATATTTCCGGAGGTGGCAGAAAATGGTCTGACAAAAATATATGTTTGCCAGTAGTTGCGAAAGTGGCAAAAATAGTGTGTTTTATCTACGGTGACGAGATGTAGGAGACTTAATTTTTAGTAATTTTAGCTCTAACATAATTATTTTAGATTTCTAACTTAAAAATATTCAAGTGAAACAGTATCATCAATGAAACAGTAATATAAATGCTATTTTTTTTTTCTATTTCAGTAAAATTCAGTACTATGAATTCAGACTATAACACAGATAAGAGTAAATAACAATAAACTAATTGACTTTGGTTTAAACTATTAAAAACTAATCATAGTTATTAAGTGACATATTCTAACCTTTCCGTTAATGTTTAACAAAAAAGTAGTGCTAACTTTGATATGCTGTCGGAATATTAGAAATTAGAACTGAAAAACCGTGTTTATCGAGTAATATAAATATGAAGAAAAGCTGAAGCTCATATTAAATATAGTTTAATTTAACTTTCATTAATGAAAATTGCACTAAAAATATTGTGGATTTCATCGTCGATAAAATATACCTGGAGAACATTTTTTTGTGTCACATCTTTTTACTCTTAATAGTAAACTTTTTATTTTTGCTTGGTGAAGCAGTGTTTGATAAAAGAAAAACAAATTCCTTTTAGAAGGTTTAAGTGTAAGATATTAAGAATTAATTACCTAAGGTATACTTAATGATATTAATTGAATTTATTGCATCATTTAGAAGACAAAATTTTGCATTGAGACGAAGATATGTATTTTAATAATCTTAAAAAATAAAATTAAATATTTACTCTCATTTATAAAAATTTTAAAATCAGAATACCAGAACTTTTACTTTATTACAAAACATAAAGTATTCAATATTTTTATTCCTCATCCTGTACTATTACCTATTTAATTGGAAATATAGTTGTGTTACGAACATAACGTACTGCTTTTTGTTGCGTCCGAAAAAAAAAAAAAATTGCTTCGTTTGCAACGCCATTTTTTAAAAAACTGAAGTGGTAATGTTTTAAACTATGGTGAGCGCACGCACACACACACAATTACTCTAATGAATTGCAGAAAAGACCACCATAATGCAGGCCCGTTATTAAGGGGGGCAGGGGGGGTCGATCGCCCCCCTCTGACTTTGAGAAATCAATCTATTTCCCTGTCAGTTGGTGTGTTTTTTGTTGTTTTCCGATGAAATTTCTTTGAATGTGCACCCTTTGACCCCCCCCCCCTAGAAAACTTGAAATGACGGACCTGACATAATGTTTCATTAAAATTCATCATTATTTAAAAATTTAAATTGCATAATTTATTTGTTGAAAACATTAAAATACATGCATATTATTAAAGTGACCTGTTAGTAGTTAAAACTACTGCAATTAATTTTGTTTACTTTTATTTTGCTACTAAAAATGCGCCTCTGAAATTGGGGTAATTTTTTCTTATTCTTACGATAAGCAGCAAATAATAGGGGAATGTCGGGCAAAGTGAAATGTCAAAATATTTTCACAGTTTGCAGCGCCAGCTATCTAGCAATATTTTAACAAAGTCCCTCGACATACAGTTTATTCCTGTCAACAAATAGATAAATCTGAAGATCAACGAAAAAAATTATACAAGTCCTTTTCAAAATTTGATACACTTACTGTAATATAAGTGTTTTTTTCAAAAATATGTTTTGTTATGATATAATTATAAAATTTTTGCAATTATCATTTTAAGTATTAATTGAGATCTAGTGGTATCCAGTGCAATACTTATATAGTTTATATTAAGCAAATTTTGGTTTTAAATATTCAATGTAATTTGTCAAGTGCAGACTGAGCAAAGTGGATGGGGCAAAGTGAAATAGTTCATTTCGTTTACTTATGCATTATTTTTTTTAAATCACGTACGCATTTCTTTATTTATTAATTAATTTACGCTCTTTTACCTATTAATTCACTTATTTATTCATTCGTTCACTGATTTTCTTATTCATAAGAGAATGAAAAAGAAATGAGTGAATAAAAAAGAGTTTTTATTCACTCATTTCTTTTTCTCATAAATAAACGAGTTCATTAATTTGTTTATTTATTCATTTATTTTTCATTAATAAGTCGTTTATTCGTTTGTTTACACGTCCACTCCATGAAAAGAACTGTTAATTATAAAATAGAAATTTTTTCATTGTAAAAATATTGCATTTTTCACTTTGCCCCATAGTTTTTTAAGGTGGGAAATTTCTACCTTTTTTTGAAGGTGCAAAATAACTGCCAAAAATGAAAATTAATATTTCAACGCAAGTTGTCATACAAAATACATTATTCAATTTTTATGCACAATAATTTTCAGGACAAATTTCCAATGCGTTCATTTTGAAATAGATCAGCTATCTTAACTATTTCACTTTACCCCACATTCCCCTACTTCCAAATAGTAAAAAACTAATATTATTTAACTTTTATTAAAAAAAACCAATGCAATGTCCCAAAAATACACATTTTATGCTTTTAAATGATATATAATATAGCATTATTGCCTCATTATGAAATTTCATCTACTGGTTTCCCTTTTCAAGTGATTGCCCATATGGAGAAGGCGTAAATAGTTTTATAAACTTAGGCAGGAATTCAAGTGAAACACCATTGCAATCGCTTCGATGCGATCGCAAAATAAATGCTAATGCAACTTAACTTGGAACTGACGTCACTACGGGCGGAGCCAATAAGAGCTCACAAGCAGTCAGCGATCTCCTCTTATTCGCCAAGTAGGCCGTGACGTTTTATCTAGCTCGTTTTTCATAGGCAAACGTCACGCTGACGTCACAATGTTTTTATCAAGAAACGTTCTAATGTAATTCATTTCCAGTAGCGATTGTAATTTGCGATCGCCTGTTTCACTTGAATTCCTGCCTTACTAAAGTTTAGTTCACAAATTAGAAATAAAAAAAAGTCTGTATTTTAGCAGCGCTATATTTGACGACGCCACTGGCTTTTTTTTTTCTTTTTTACAATCATATTCCTCAATACAAAATGAATCTGCATTCTTTTCCTAGGGTTACATGTCCCAAATAGAGCACATGAGCGAATCTGAGTGGGAAAATAAAATGAAATACTTCACAGAGCGTGGACCTTCACGCTTGCCCAAATGGGATCCAAGTGCACCCAAGAACAAAGAGAAACAAGAATCTCGAGAGCCCATTGAAGATGATGAAGACTTAGGCGATTCACCGTTCCTGGGCCCAGGACCTGGCGACGAAGTACTCGATACTTTACCAGAAACAAAGGAACCAGAACCTGAAGCTGTGAGTTTCACTTACTTGCATTAGTTCTCGATCCAACAGAACAATAAAATCTAGAATTAAAAATAATCGTGACATCACCCTTTCCACGTAATAAACACTTTGGTTTCCTTAACACGTTGACTGCCACGGTACGACAAAACTCGTGGCATGAAAAGAACTTGTTTGTGAGCTAGTTTGGACTTATTGGTACCATCCCCGAAGCCAAATATAGCTCTGCTTATACCCATGTCTCACATATGCACTCGAATCGGTACGAAAGCGACAAATCCGGGAGCTACCAGCTGACTCAAAATGGACACTATCAGCTACTACGAGTTATCTCGTAGCTTGGCAGTCAACGTGTTAACCCTTCATGTCCCAAATTAATTTATCAATGCTTTTTCATACATTTTTTTGTTTTCTTCTAGTTGAAAATACATCGAAATTCATGCTTATCGAGTAAAAAATTTTGAAAATTTTGGGGCTCTAAGGCCCCCTACGCCTTAGGGCCCCCAAGAAAACTGTTTCCGATTACAGGTACCATCTGTCGGCATCTCAGCAAAGTACAAGGAGTGGTACTCAAAAGCTTCAGTATGATTACAGCCATTTAAGATTCATAACACTAAATTAATATAAGCGGGGCTTCTGAGAACCGTTGGGGCATAAGGGGTTGAAATATGTGATATTAGCTAAAGGTTAGTTTTTAACATGTTTAACTTCTACAAGTAATTTAGCATTAAAACAAGGGATTTTATAGACGTTTTATTCAAAACAAAAATATTAACCAGATATAAAATTAAAGATTCTGAAGAAAGAATTAGTAGGAAAACTGCTTTTTCTTTTGCATTGTTGATTTTTATTTGGCTCTAACTGCATCAAATGCAACCGCAAATCATCCAAAGCATAAGCTTGCTTCTCTATCTGCGCTTTAGATAAACATAAAATTCTTTTTTTCTTTTTTTTTTTTTTTTCAGAAGTAATTTGTGGTAAACCCTGAAAAAATACTTCACAAAAATGCTTACTCGTTTTTCGTGCTCTTTTCTAAAAAAGGGTTAATATTTTGTGCTCAAATACGAGTAAGTCCAGAAGTTAATATATTTTATTTCAAGAGAGATACGATATTACTTAAACTTTTCTCACAATTAAATTAAAGCATCAATATAATTTTTTATACTTTTTGGTAGCTAACCACGTTTCCCTGACAGATTTTCACGTACCTCAAGTGTTATGCATACCACCAATTCAGAACGACTGACTTAAAGGATTCAGTTACAATTACCGTGATAGAATCGCTGTATTGCGGCAATGTACTTTTCATTTTAAAACCAACTTATTAATTTAAAGATAAGTAAATGGGCAAGAAGGGTACTCATGAGTGAATTTTCTCATCACTGCAAAGGAGTAGAAAAGAATTATAGTTCTTGCGAAAAACATCGTTGTAAAAAGGTTTTCTTCTATGCTCTCGAGCGACACATTGAAACAAATCTCACTAATGCTACAGACATTATCTCTAAAAGCAGCCCAGCAGAATTCATATTTAAATGTGCCCCCCCCCCCCACTGACATATAAAATTTTTACGTATTATATATGGTTTAACTTCAATTTAATGGTTAGTTAAGTCATTTTTATAACTTTACAAAATTAATAAAACGTTATAAAAATGCATTGTAAAAAGTTGGTTCCAAACCTACATTCAGAAATATTTTGTGAGGGTAAACGTTTACAAATTATGAATAAAATGATAATACATGAACACACACATTTCATTATGAATGTTTAATATAATTTGTCCTAATTTTTTAAAACTTCCGAAAAATTTTATTGGGCCAATTTTAATGTTTACATAAAAACCTTAAATCACCTTTAGAACTGAGCTTAAAGAAGAAACTAAAATTTTTAATCACAGGTTTTCATTCATTTTTGGACCCACTGAAAGTTTCGAGAGGAAGCTTAAGCTTCCCAAGAATTTCGGGTAATCAGGCTCTGACTATAAAGCCGGTTTTTTTTATCGACATTTGCTTGAAAATAATAAAAAAACTTAAAAGCCGGTTTGAAGCAAACTAATAAACCTATCAAGCATTGATTCATACCACCGTTGGTTACTTTCTAGGAAGGATCATTTGCTACTGAAGCGTCTCTTTGATTTATTCAGGGCTTTATTATATGTTGGCAAAATTTGTAGGAATTCAGCTCTGTACTTTTTCAACGTCAGGTGAATTTTAGATATTATACGGAATTTAGGATATCAATGCATAAAAGTTAATTTTTAAGATAAAAATAAATTTTTGTAGATTTTCCACACTTTTTTTGCTAGAAATGAAGCCCTGAGTATGTGTACCGTCGTTTCATCAGACCGTTTCCTTCTTTTTTTTTTTTGCACGGCTTTACGTTTACTGCATTTTTTTTAAACTGTTTTTAGTTTTCTTATCCTTTTGTTTACACAAGATTACTCACTGCTCATAACTTATGAGGGCGGAAGTAAATTTACGGATTTCCCCTTTTTATGTAAATCCATCGGAAAATATCTGATTTAATGAATAAAATAATTTTCCGAAATATTAATTTGCTTCCACTTACAACATTAACGAAAATATTTGCAAAGTGTTATTTTGGTTTAATAACTGGTTGACCTTATTCATGGAAATGAAGTCATTAAATTTCAAATCAAATGAAGGGGGGGGGGGCTAAAGAGCCCTAAAATAATATTATGAAATAAATGCACATTATAAAAATTTTCAATACCTATTATCCTCCTATTCAGCGAAGAATGAAATTAATAATTTAATGAACTTTCTTTTCATTTTCAGAAATAAAAGTTACGCTTTTGTTATTCAGTATCATATTTATCTCAAAAGTGTTTATCAAATATACTAAACACTATACTCCAGTATAAATTGAATAGTAACTAACTTTTAAAAGTTTTGGTTGTAATTCATAAAAAGTATTATTACTGCTAAAACGTAATTCATTTTTTTTTTTAATTTTTCTTCCGCCCAATTGAGAAAAATAATGCAATTAACGGGACTTCTTCAAATAATTCAAACATACCTTATGAATAATTTTCATTTTGAATATAAATAAAATCCATCAGCAAGCATTGTTTATGAAAAATAATATTTAATTCAATAAAAAAAACGAAGTTAACACACTAATAAAAAGTAACAAACGGGATGCTGAGGAAAGAAATGTTTTTAAAAAATATTGGAACAGCCACAAAATCGTTTAAAATGAGAGAGAAGCTAAAGTATGTTTACTCATTTCCACTGCTGGGAGGATTTCCTTGGATCTAAAAATGAATCTTTTAGTGTGAAGCTCAGCAAAGAGTTGTGTCACTATGTTACCTGGGTTCTTTTTTTCTGAAAGTTTTTGGGTAAGTTTTCTTCCAAGAGTGAAAAATGCAGACTGACATATTTTTAATTAACGCTGATTTCAAGATAACCTTAGGTGCTTCTGCATTATTTTAAATCAAATGCGTCGCGTTTTAAATAGCGAAGTATTCGATTTTTCAATTTTATTTTTGCATTATAGAGTATCATACATGAACATCAGTGAAAATGAATTCCAATACGATAAGTAGGGTATACCAAACAGTAAATGAACACTTCCAGTGAATGAACACCTCTTATTTTTCCTAAAAAACAAGGTTTTCAAGCACTTTTCTTAGATGAATTAGCAGAACTAACTCCTTTCTACACATCACCGAAAGAAAATGACAAGCAAATGCTGCATTTGTTTCCTGATAAGGGTCCCAAAAGCACACTTCGTTTTTTAAAGGTTGTAAAATGGTTATAAACGTTGTAACAACCGCTTAAAAACGTTTATAAAACGGTTAAGGGTTATTTGTGCTACCTGGGGTGTTCATTCACTGGGTATGGGTACTTTTTTTGTTTTAACCCCCCATAAAACCTGATGCAGAACCATAAAAGCTCTCCCAACTTTTTTTTTTTTAAATACTGCGTATATCATCTGAAGTGTCTTTACTGTCACGTGG
Organism: Uloborus plumipes; assembly: GCA_038373865.1. NCBI lineage: Eukaryota > Metazoa > Arthropoda > Arachnida > Araneae > Uloboridae > Uloborus > Uloborus plumipes. Next base: position 104,517 of record JAXGGA010001142.1, read on the forward strand.
CAAATGCTACTATTTTTTCTGACGCTATGAATTTTTGAAATTGAAAATTTGCTTAGGTGTTCATTCACTGGCCTGTCTACCCTACTTTTTTTAGTATTTTTTAAAGATCAAGTGACGGTGACGTCATTTATTTGGTTGGATTTTTCGCTCTTCGACCTCCGGAGCTATTGGAACGAGAGTGAAAACAGGTTTCGGCCCATTGATGAAAGCTGCCTTACTAGGTTAAAGTCACCAAGTAATGCATTTCTAAAAATTTGAATATCGTTTTCACAGCAAAATTTTAAATCATCATTGCTGACACCCGACGCAGGTTATTGAATTAGCCATTTGACGAATCCAATCTTCATATTGAATTATTAGACCTAAGCTAACTAATAACGGAAGGAAAAAAACTAATGAAATGCCAGTATAGCTGCAAGTACAATTTTTTATGTGAAAGACTGAAAAAAACTAGCGCTATGACGTCATTGGTTTCATTTCTGAAGGCGGACTTTTTTGCTCGTGGAGTTTTAAAATATTCATTAAAAATCAATCAGTGTGTTTTAAAATTCTGCGATAGTGCATTTTTATGTTTTGTAAATATCTTAACAATTTCTAGTAGTCAAAGCAGGAATATTCAATCTGTTGATACTTATCTATTGCTAAACATTTAATTCTATTTTTTAGCAAGAAGAAGAAGAAGAGGAAGAAGAAGGCGAAGAAGAAGAGGAGGAGGAAGAAGAAGAGGAAGAGGAGGAAGAAGAAGAATAGCTTTACACATAATCGAATCTTGCAGGTATATGATATGAAGGTAAAATTTCTAAAAGTTGTGATGTTGAATTTTCAGTGGTTTTGTATTGCTTAGGATCTGTCACTATTAATTTCCTATACTAACATATCGTGTATGCAGTTAAAGAAAAGAGACTTTTCCAAACTGTAAAAATAAATAGGAAATTAATAATTATGAAATAGAATAAATAAAATGTACTAGTTAAATATGACAGTAATAATTATGACATTTTTAAATATAAGGGTTAATCTGAGTTAATCCCTTCAGTTATCTATGGGGCCGTTCGTTAATTTTCTGGTTTTTACATGTACCATACTTTTTGTATTATTAATAAAAAATAACAATCAATTGTCCCTATAGTAGCGAAAAGTTGCTTTACGGTATCCTTAGAGCATATGAAAAGTTTCGGTACTATTGGAACTAAGGATTACAATTATTATTTTAAGAAACATTTTGAAAAAACAATAAAATTAGCCAATTTTGTATAATGTAACTAATTTTGTATAATGTATTTTGTAAACCATCCATTCAGTAGCATTTTCTCTAAACATTGTTCTCTTCTGAAATATATTTAAAATAGCCCTTTATATAGTCGCCTCAGAGCAAAAGTAAGATATCTTATCCCAGAAATAAGAGTAAGATATTCTACGATTGTTCTGAGAAGACAAATTTGAATAAATAACTTTATTTTAAAGGAAAATGTTTTTATATTGCATTTGAAAGAAATAGCACGCAATATGTATTTATTGTGTAAATAAAAACTAGCATATTATAAACGTGCAGTATAAAAAATGTAAGACTAGTTAGTACGTTTAAGCGCTTTGTAAGAATTGAATTTTCAAATACATAACCCTTAAAACAAATCCCCGAGTTGAACTCTATGATTCTGTGAGGTAAATTGGCTCTAAATGTACATCTTTCATTCGCAAAATGTGCTGCAATTTATTTCGGTTAATGTTTTAATAAATAATATTGCAACCAACCACAACGAAGAAAAGTGAAAAGGTATTTTTGTTTGACTGTATCTTTCAATGAATAGAAGCTTCCTCTTTGAGATCAGGCATTGATTCGAAAATCAATAACATTAGTAATTCAAGTTATAAAGTATATTTGGTAAATCGATCTTCAATGGTAATAGAATTTCGAGCTCAGAATAATTTTCTCTAGATCGTCGTTTTTTTTAAAAACAGACTTCAAGAAAACACTTTTTTCCCTTAAAAGCTTATGTGAAAAAATATTGGATACTTGAATGATGTATGTATGCATGAATAATAATTACATCTGCAAAGAAAAACAGTAATGCTAATATATGAAGCTAAAAAGGTTAAACAAAGCTTTGTTATTGCACAAGTAATAGAAAGATCTTTAAAATAAATAACAGCTCTAAAAGGTAGGAATAATATATTTTCTAGAACAGTGGAATGAAATGTGAAATACAGGCAGATATGCTATTACAAAAATTAAAACATTATGTCCAAAGTATATTCGCAGACATAATTAGTTAAACGAGAGATTGCAGATCTTCGTTACATGTGCAGTGCCATTCATATGTTATTGCACACTAAAGAAAATCCGGAAACGTTTCTGAACATATCGGGCAGCTGCGATTCATGTTACTTTCAGACACTTTTCTGAACATGTCGAAATCTTCTTTCTGTTATTTTCGGAAACTTTTTCGAGTACATCGTGCAGCTGAGGTTCATGAAACATTCAGAAAGGTTTGTGAGTATTTCAGAAACCTCTCGGAAATTTTCAGAAACTTTTTTGAATACTTCGGAATTCTTTTTTTCTGTTTTTTTATACAGATCTGAATTATTATGATTCGTACTAGAACAATTTGATTTCATTTTTAGTGCTGAGATTAGTAATATTTCATTTCAAAAAGTTAACAAAAACTAATTCAATAAAATGCTTTTATAATCATGTAAAAATACGAAATTATTGTTACTATTTTTTTTAAATTCCACCAGTTGTTTTGTTTTTTGTAAAAGTTGAAACTCATAAAAATAGAGTAATAGCAAAAGAAAGTGAAGGATTAAAAAATAATGATAGTAATTTTGTACTTTTTCGCCATTATAAAATCATTTTATTGATTTATTTTTTGTTTTCTTTTTGGAAAATATTGTTCATCTCAGCTGTGAAAAAATAAATTTATCTTGTTAAAGAGTATGCCACAATCTCAAGAATCAGGATTAAATGAAATAAAAAAAAAATATCTGTCAGCCCCACTTAAACGAATACCGTCTGTTCCAAGAAATATTACTCGATTAAATGGGTTATTTGTTTAAGTGGGGATCTTTAACATTGTCTCTATAGCCTGGGTTCCGGAATGTTTTATTCGTATAAGCGGGGTATTCGTTTATCCGTTACCCGATTAAGCGGGGACGACAGTATTTTAAAATTTCTCGAAAACGTGCACAGGAGGCGGGGGGTTGCCCCCAAAACTTGCAAGCCAGAGCTTTAAAGTTTTTGTTGAACTTAACACATTAAAGAAGTCGTGGTTATTTGTTTGAAAATTTTAGTTCATATCCTAAAATGGCAATTGTCCCCCCCTTCTTTTAAGGTAGTAGTCTGGTAACTTATGCCTATTTTCATGACTTCTTTGGAGGGTGGTTTTTTATAGGAAAATAAAAATGAATTATTTTGAATTTTTAGAGTGTTTTTATTTACATATTGAAAATATGAAAAAAAATTCATTTGAAAAAATTTAATAGTTTATTACTATTATTATTGTCCCTCGAAGTTGGAACTTCAAAAAAAATGCACGTGGGTGGCCCGGGTGATTTTGGCTCTTGATGTTATCTGAAATCAAATATTCTTGATTATTCTTAATCTATAGACATGTCATTCTGGTCGGAACTACTGAAGTTAAATTTCAAGGGTAAATAACAAAATGGCGGACTTTCAAAAAAAAAAGTCCTTTTATTTTAGCAAAGAAAGGGCTGTAAAATAAAAAGTTAGGGTTGAAAAAAATTCTCTTTAGTTCCGACGAGAACTATAAATGTGTAGAACAGCCTGTTAAAATTTGAAAGCAATCGGTTCAGTAGAAAAAAAGTTAGGACCCGGGCCGACCAGAAAAACAGTGTTTTGAGAAAAACGCGTTTAAAGTTCAACAACAAACTCCGAGGCGCTCTAGGAAACTCGTTATAACTCCCGAAATATTTCGAATTTCTGTCTGAAATTTTCACAGTATATTCTCAAGACATTGTACTTTCAAATTAGGCAAAAAAAAAAAAAAATCGAGTTTTTGAACTCAAGTTACCAGATTACTACCTTAAAGGTTGGTCTCCGAGGCGCTCTAGGAGACTCGTTCTAACTCCCGAAATATTTCGAATTTCTGTCTGAAATTTTCATAGTATATTCTCAAGACATTGTACTTTCAAATTAGGCAAAAAAAGTTTTTTTGATTTTCTGAACTCAAGTTACCAGACCCAAGTTACCAGACCTTAAGTTTAGTATCGTCATCTTACCCGACTTCACCCTACCTATATCTATCGGTTTTTAGTTACTGTGATACGATATGTTAGAATACTTCATACGTTAAGGCTACAGTGGACAAATAAAGTTTAGTTTTTTCAATTATTGATTTATGTGTCTAAAACTTTGTGTGCTTGTATTATTGTATATTTACTACATCTAAAAGCATAAAAAACACAAACTAGTGCAAAAACAATGAATACTTTTTTTCAAATTTCAAATTTAAATATTTTTTAGCAAAATTTCAAAATGTTCCAGGCGTCGCAAATTTTTTTCAAACTTTGAATTTCCACTTAATTTCCAATCATTAGGCATGATTGCACAAAACAATGCATTACATGCAATGTTTTATGAGATAGTTTATAAAAGATGGCTGAAAATAAAAATTTTCAGTTGAAAAAATCATATACATTTTCATTTTTAGCCATCTTTTATAAACTATCTCATAAAACATTGCATGTAATGCATTGTTTTGTGCAATCATGCCTAATGATTGGAAATTAAGTGGAAATTCAAAGTTTGAAAAAAATTTGCGACGCCTGGAACATTTTGAAATTTTGCTAAAAAATATTTAAATTTGAAATTTGAAAAAAAGTATTCATTGTTTTTGCACTAATTTGTGTTTTTTATGCTTTTGGATGTAGTAAATATACAATAATACAAGCACAGAAAGTTTTAGACATATAAATGAATAATTGAAAAAAATCAGTTTTATTTGTCCACTGTAGCCTTAATAAGATAATATTGAGTGATATACACGTTTATGTTCTATTGTTAGGTGCAGTCATCCATCGGATAGAAAGAATCTTTTGTCTTTCTTCATGTTGTCCTTCTCCTCACCAATGTAAGTCAACTGCCAACAGCCGCCACTGGCTTGAACTGAGTTCGCTTTATGATACTGCATATATCTCAATTTTTGGATCGTCAAGCTGAATAATTTGCACGAGCTTTCCTTAATGGTTCAACAAATCAAAATGCATATTTAGCTGGACTCAAGAACTAAAAACTATATTTGTAATAAACAGAAAGAACATGTGATTATGTTTAATTATATTTTTTGAGTTTATTAATTTATAACCTATTAAAATGTTATCTTCAGCCCACATAACATTCTTCTGTTAAGAACCAATAAAAATTATGTGCAATTGTTCAAACATTTATTTTGCATTTTAAAAATATTGCGGGTTGGGGCGTGCACAGGAGGGATGGGTACACCTGTTGGACCAGGACCCAAGCCTAAAAGGGTCACCAAATTAAAAAAAATAATTTAACACAAATATTTTTTTAATATAAATTAAACGTAATCCTTATCGAAGAGGGAAGGAAACTTGTACTATGAAGGTAAAATACTAGAAAGTACATATGTGACAGAAACCTATAAGGGTCCGGCACAAGTTATGTCAAAAAAGAAAGTGCGTTTTGTCAGTATTTGGAAATTCAACACAGACACAGCGATTCGAGTTTAGAAAGAAAGAAACTTTTTTTAGTTTGGATTCTAGTAGCAGGTCCTGATTACCAAATAGGCCAACAAAGATAAGGCCTGGGGCCCCCGAGCATTTGGGGCCCGCAAATGACAGAACTTGTTTAAGTTCTAGTTTACTATTTAAGAAAAGAAAGACAATAGAGATTTTCTCTTCTATATCGTCAATTTTTCTTCTTATGTAACCTGTGGAACGATCTGCACTCCAAAGAGTATTTTAAGAGAATACGTAAAACCTGAAGTTGGCCTCCGGTTTGTCATGAATGTTTGGGCCTACAGAGGGACCCAAAAAAAATGATTATCTTAGGGCCCTCTGATATCTTAGCCGGGCCCTTGTCTATCATTAACACATTTCCAAAAAGGGGTAAAAATTCGAAGTTTAGAAAAACGTTATATTTCATGGTTGAAAGGGACTCGGGTGCTGAACAATGCCTTTTCTATAATTGAAAAAAAAAGCATGAGAAACTCCATTATTAAGATCTTTTTATTGCCTTAGTATTTCAAAAGTAAATTGAAACTGTCTAAGAGTACTTAGCTCTTAAGAATCCTTTTTGCAAATATCTGAATTAGGGGGCTATGTTCTATCGTTACAGCCGAACCCTTCCTTTTAATCAGCGTCTTAAAATATAGCCTATAATAGCGATTTTTAGATTTCAACGTCGAAAATTTTTTCTGAGAAAAACCCCGAATATTTCCAATAATCACCAAAAATTGTCGAAAATTCCATTTTTAAAAGTTCAATTTTGGAAAGATTCCAAGTGGGCCTTCAAAATGTCCTCAGAAATAATTTGAATTATACTGCCATGTTGAAAAAAGTCGGGAAGGAGCACATACTTTCTCTTTTCTTCTCACATAAGTAAAAATTGAATAAAATTGCAATTTTTGACGCCAATTTTTAAAAAATTTCCTCACTCTGTACACCCCATTCCATTTTTATTTTGCCTGATCTCATTAACAAGCCCAATACTCTGACTAACACTCAATTCCCAAGGTTTTCTCAATATCGAGAATTTCTTAAACACTAGATTTCATATGCTGCTATTTACAACGTTCTCAAAATATACATTATGAATGAACTCTATTTCAAAAATTTAAAAAAATCATTTAAAAGCCAAAAGTCACAGCAATTTCTGTACTCTTTCTACACCGTACACAAATTACAATTTTTAGATTTCAATATCGAAAGTTTTTCTGAGAATACCTTGAACTTTCCCTATTAGCAGCCATAATATTAGCCTATTATTACCATTCTTAAAAGCAGCAAAACTTGCATTTTTGAGAGTTCAATTTTGAAAAACTTCCGACAGGTCCCCAAACTCCAATAACCTCATATGTAGATTTTCTGCCATTTTTGGAAAATATTCCGTAGGGAACACTTATTTTCGTTCTCTCACGTTACAACCAGCGTAAAATTGCAATTTTGGACGTTAATTGTAGCATTTTTTTTTCAGTTTGATTTGCCAATCTCTAATTTTACTAAGCTGTCTTATGTTTCCACCGTGTTGCTTTTCTCGGCTGTCTTATCATAAAAAAGCTCACACCTCTTCGCATCGAAAAAGGGGTTCTTTGTAACCCCGACAGATGTGTCTGCTGCAATCTGCATGGATTTGTGCCTTAAAACGCTGGATTATATTGATTTACTTTTCAAGCACAAAGTATTTATTTTCAAACGAATGATATATTGAGAACTTGAAATTCTATTCGAGAATAACATTCTGTAACATGTTTTACTTTAGCATCAAATTTGTAAAAACGTAATTTTTTTTTTTTTTTTTTTGGGTCGGGTTTTAAATTTTCCTCATATAACTGTTGGAAGATTGAGAGGGGAGGGCGTCAATGAAACTCATTGATCATGGAATGAGATATGCGTAGGGGTAAACAATTGGGGGGGGGGGCTAAAATGTCATTTGTTACGGGCCCCTGATTGCAAAGCAGTGAAGGGTTATGGCAGGAATCATATACACCTTTACTTTCAATCATTTTCAATGCTCAAAAAAGGAACATTTCTGAGTTTCGAGAAAGGAAGTGACAAAACCAAAGTTTGATTTATTTCATATATTTCAAACACTATATTTTCATTACATTTACCCAGGGATGCTCATGGGGGATGGGGTCCAAGACGCACTGCGCCATTGATACATTTAGGGGTTTAATTTGAGAGGTGTTTTGATCTTATTTGGGGGGGGGAGGGGCACTTATTCTGGGGGTGCGCGGTTGCATTTGACTTGAGAGGGATATAAAATTGCCCGAGAAAAATGGATACCGTAAAATGGGGTGAATCGGAACACTTTTCAGCTTTGATTGCAAAAAAAGCAGTTAAAAGATTTTTTTTTAATTTGATTTTCTGGGTAAAAACTTCCGTCTTGCTTTACTTTTGATATTCCAAGCAAAGACGAAACATTTTGAGCAGTTTATATTAAAATATATAGGAAATTATGGGTGTTCCGAATCACCCCGCTGATAGGGGTCAATCGGAACACATGTTAAAATTTTCATTTTTTTTCCATTTAGCCTGTAATAGGTCTCACAAACATGAGTGATGTTGATGGGGGAGAATAAGAACATATAATTACTGTCAAATAAAAGTATAATTTCAAACCAGTAAACGTTTATAATTTGTCAAAAATCAAAATAATTTTGAACTTATGAAAAATGAAAAGTAATTTTAAAAAATGCTTTTGAATTGAAATACAAAGATTTAACATGAATGGAAGTCACTCATGTCGTCCACAAATATGTACTTGTCCTTAAAACTAGCAATTGTGACTTGGCTTAAGTTTTTTCATAACATCTCCTGGGATGAACTCTGCCTTTTCTTTAGTTTCTTGAAATCTCTGGGTTTCGGGGGTTGTCCTGAAAGATTTTAACGCTTATTCATGACTGTCTGTGTACTGGTCTTTTGCTATATAAAGTCTATATGACTTTCCCCCGCGTATTTTAAGTAAAAAGAAGTCTCATGGAGAAAAAAAATTTTGAAATCTGCAACTTTTTGTCATTCTAGGATCTAGTTGCTCACGAGAAGGGATAAACAGTAATAAATCCTTGCCCTTGTCTTGATTAGAAAAATTAGGGTTAGAATCTTGATTTTTCAAACAGTTTCTTTCAAATAAGGTTGAATTGGAACAAACAAAGTGTTCCGATTCACCCCGCAATTTTTTTTCCTATGGCATTTTTCAGAATTCTTCATTTTTATGACACAATTTATAAAAAGTGTAAATTCTAATGTGGTATTCTGTTGTTCAGATACATGTATAATTGAAACATACCACTCTTAGGTTTATTGTAAAAAAAGTAGTTAAAAGATTTTTTTAATTTGTTTTTTTGGGTAAAAACTTCGGTCTTGCTTTACTTTTGATATTCCAAGCAAAGACGAAACATTTTGAGCAGTTTATATTAAAATATATAGGAAATTATGGGTGTTCCGAATCACCCCGCTGATAGGGGTCAATCGGAACACATGTTAAAATTTTCATTTTTTTTCCATTTAGCCTGTAATAGGTCTCACAAACATGAGTGATGTTGATGGGGGAGAATAAGAACATATAATTACTGTCAAATAAAAGTATAATTTCAAACCAGTAAACGTTTATAATTTGTCAAAAATCAAAATAATTTTGAACTTATGAAAAATGAAAAGTAATTTTAAAAAATGCTTTTGAATTGAAATACAAAGATTTAACATGAATGGAAGTCACTCATGTCGTCCACAAATATGTACTTGTCCTTAAAACTAGCAATTGTGACTTGGCTTAAGTTTTTTCATAACATCTCCTGGGATGAACTCTGCCTTTTCTTTAGTTTCTTGAAATCTCTGGGTTTCGGGGTTGTCCTGAAAGATTTTAACGCTTATTCATGACTGTCTGTGTACTGGTCTTTTGCTATATAAAGTCTATATGACTTTCCCCCGCGTATTTTAAGTAAAAAGAAGTCTCATGGAGAAAAAAAATTTTGAAATCTGCAACTTTTTGTCATTCTAGGATCTAGTTGCTCACGAGAAGGGATAAACAGTAATAAATCCTTGCCCTTGTCTTGATTAGAAAAATTAGGGTTAGAATCTTGATTTTTCAAACAGTTTCTTTCAAATAAGGTTGAATTGGAACAAACAAAGTGTTCCGATTCACCCCGCAATTTTTTTTCCTATGGCATTTTTCAGAATTCTTCATTTTTATGACACAATTTATAAAAAGTGTAAATTCTAATGTGGTATTCTGTTGTTCAGATACATGTATAATTGAAACATACCACTCTTAGGTTTAAAATATAAGAAGGTTTGTTCTTGCATATGAAGTTTTGCAGTCTATGAAAATGTGATGTTTTCTAGCATTCCACGTGCAGCCCTCCTTAGAAGCCAGTAGCGTTTCCAGATTGACAAAAGTAATTTTTCCCTACTTCCTACGATCTTGCCTTTCTAAAAAAAAATTAATGGTGAAAAATACCTAATAGTATATTTATGAAGAATTTCTTTGTACGGTCGGAAAGTTTTGTTCCGATTGACCCCGCTGTACCTATACACCCCATTTTACGGTACCCATGGAATCCCCATTGGGATTTATTTTCTTTGTAAATTAATGCAAAAAAAAAAAAAAAAAATGAAAATCGAACCCATTGAAATAAAATAATTAATATGAATATTAAGTGCTGCCATCTATGAATTACTTATAGAGGCTACTCAATTGCGTTTATTTTTTCAGCAATATTACAGCAGCTGAAATACCTTCTTTCACCAGGGCCGCCGAGAGGGGTGGCAGCAGAGGCAATATCCCCGGGGCCCGGCCCAAGAGGAGGCCCGGAATGCGAGTTAAAAAAAAAAGGCAGTTTTTTTGGTTAACTGAACTTCATTTTTGCGCAGGCAACAGTGGCGTATATAGGTTTTTATTTCGGAGGGGGCCCATATAATCAAGCTTAGCCCTCCCCCCCCCCCCAAGTTTTTTTTCGCTATTACTGTAAAACAAGTAGAAATTTTCAAATTGATTTAAAATATTGTAATTTTTGGAAAAGATAGAAAATTACGAAGTTTTAAAATTCCCTCCAAAACGTTTTTCAAAATTAAAATTATTTGTGCTACCTTTTTTCAAAATTGAAACCTTAAGCCATCTTTACTTTAGACCATCTTTGGTAGTAACGTTAGCAAGGACTCTCTCCCGAAATGTTTCGAAATTAATGTTTTAAAACATTTTTATTTAGGTTGTCTTTAATACCGTCAAGAGAAAAGGCAGGATTCGGGCGCTGTGCTTCGAAATTTTGCGGCATTGAAGCTTCAAGAATGCAATTTTAAGCTCCATTTTTTGAAACTGAAACTTCAAAATTTTACTTTTAGCAGAGGTGCCCATTACCCCCAAGAGCAAAAACTTATCATTCAAGAATTCCACGAAGATCCCTCTAAAAACGAGAGCCACACGTGAAAGAAAAAGAAAGCAAAAACTTTTAAAAACGCCCCTTAAAAATAATTCAATAGCGTCACTTACACCATGATTCTTGAAAAAGGAACAACTGCTTTTAGGCTTTTGTCTGACAACATTTAGCATAATAAAAGGATTTAGGGACTCTGGAAATTTTTGGGCATGGAGACTGTAATTCGGGAGCTCTCTCTTTTCCAAAAACACATTTCAGAGCTAAAGACTATAGAAAAGTAAGGGGGGTATCAACTACCGTTAACTGTTTGAATTTTAAATTTCTAAAATGCCATTTGCGGCAATGTTTGACCAAGGTATTGAAGAAGTGGGGAAAGAACTCTCTTCCGAAAATTTTTGGATGTTGAAGTCTTGAAACTGCAATTAAATTACACGTTGTAAAAGCGAAATTTTAAGATCTCAGCCTTCTTTGAATACATGCTTGGTGGATATACGGGCCTCGACTTCCTACCCTAAACCCGCCACTGAGAGGTAGTCTATTCTTTAATTTCATCACTGGTAAAGAGATTGAAAATTACGTGCACCTTCTAGCTCGGCCGGCTTGGACTTCTACCTCTTTTCGATTTTATTATTATTATTTTTTTTTTTTTTTTTTTTTTTGTTGGAAATTATTTGTGAAAAAACTAAAACCAAAAATGATTGCACTTGATTTTAAATTTCTTACTGGGAGGAATACTTACACTTTATTTTAAAATTTCTTGCCAGGGAGAAATGATTACACTTTATTTTAAATTTATTGAGTGTAGCATGATTTTAAAGACTCTTTATGTCCTGACTGACTAGAAAAAAGGAGGAATGAGAAGAAAGAGAGAAACGTAATTTGCTCACTAATTACGTTATCACTATAAAACTATAAACAAAGTCTGTGATTCTATCCACCAGGCTATCAATGTTATAGTTGTTAGTTCAGTTCTTAATTAATCGTTCAAATCAGCTTCTAAGAACATTGGAACTGAAATTTCAAGTTGAAATTAAAAATAGCAACGACACATTGGCACATGACACCAATCCTAGTCATAGTAAATTGGACAATGTTATGAAAAATTAGCTCAACAAACAAAACAGTAGTTTTGAGTAAATTGAGTTCCAAGTAGGCCAACAATGTCCAGTTTCTTAGAAGGGGTTAGCATTTTGTTTAATAAATGGTATAATAACGCAGAATTTGGCTTAAATCCTTTTTTGCATCCCATGGTATGGTCAATTTATCCACCAAACGCTACGAATAACTTTTTTTTTATTATTATAATATACAGGAGCTCCCAGATGGGAGGTCACGGGAAGTCACTGTGACCTCCCAATAATTTCCGTATTCGGCACAATTTGTTGACGATTCGGCAATTTGAAGACAATATTGCAACATTGAGATTATTTGTTCTTTTTAGTATTTAGAATTGTTTTTAAAAGATGCCTAATGTTTTTTCTCACTAAATGTTATGCATGTACGACATGTGTACATGCTTGTATTTTATCATTCGGTAAAATTAGAACTTAATTCGGCAAATTGATAATATTCCCCCACCGAAAAATTTTAGTTAAAATTTTAGTTATATATATATATATATATATAGATATATATATATATATATATATATATATATATATATATATATATATATATATATATATATATATATGTTAGAAACTCATTTTAGCATGAAAACTTCCACTTAAGCATCGACTATCGAGATAGATCGTTTTAAGCAGAGTTCGCCAAAGCGGGCCCAGCCCGAAAAAACCTACCCGGGTTTTTTCGGGCGAGGCCAACTTGAAAAAACCCACTATGTCGGTAAAGTGAGTTTTTTTTTCAAAATTTACTGCTTATTGAAAACATTTATTTCAGAAACAAACTAAATGTTACGAGTATTTTGATCCATACTAAGCCTAGAAATCGGTACTGATCAATTTAGTTTGATATATTTAGTCTTGGCCTGTACTTGGTTCAGATATTGCCATCATTCTTTCTTGACAGTTCGTTAGGTATTAAAAATAAAACTGCAGGCAAATCTCACTTATTTGTTTTTTCTTAAACATTTAAAAAATAAAAAAAAGCAATAATTATTTTAATCTATATATTCAATTCAGTATCAATTTAAAACATAATATCAATTCAAAAAATTCAATATTAGAATGCTTTTTCCAAATTTGGTTGAAAAAGCTTTTTAGGAGGTCCCAGTGACCTCTCTTTATGACTCCCCTCATTCTATGAAACGTAAAAATAGATGAACAATGTTCTAATAGAGAATGATATTAAAATGATTCCTGGAAAAAACAGAAAAGCCCGGTTTTCATCAAAAACCAAGGCGCGCTGGGCTTTTTCAAATGAACCCGGGTTTTTTCAAGCCCTGGTTTTAGGTCTAGATATATCAACATATGCAGCCGCAAAATTTTTTCCCGATATTGTTTTTAAATTTTGCATATTTAAAGGAGTTAAATTTCTTACACTATGGTGACATGATCATGGTTAATTGGGAATAGAAGCAAGTAGTCCGATTTCTTTTTGAACAATGATTGATGGGAGTATTTTATTCTTTCGATTTGCGAGTTCAGATTTTTATTTATCTATTTATTTTTTGCCACAAACAATAATTGACTTTTTTTTTTTTTTTGCTTTTCTTTTCTTTATTTCCTTTTCGATTTTTTTAGAAAATTAGTTATTTCTATAGTTGCAAGTGATATGATATTTAGTGCTGCCATCTAGGGTTTTATACAGGAGCTAAAATTTTTTCATACATTTTAATTTCCCTCCCCCAGTCATTTTCGGATGACAATCTAATGACGAATACGATAATATTATTTGAAGGGCAAGGGGAAAAAAAGATGAAAGTGACCAAAAGCGATTTCGAGAAAAACGAAGAATAAAGTTTGATTTCTCGTAGCTCCTTATGTGGTTTTTCGAGTTTTCATTCACATTTCAGTCGATTCTCATCTTTTTACCCCCTTGTTGTTCTACCAGTTGATACTAGTCCTTCATAGCCCCTAGATAGCGCTAATATCTCAAAATTGACGAAAAAGTGACTTTCATTTTTTTTCCCTCTGGCTCTTCATTTAATATTTCTCTTTGAAAAAAAATGTTCCCTACTCAGACTTAAATTCACCCTTGCAATTGGAGTTATCCATGCCTTTTCTGTAAGAATGCACTGAATGAAATTGAATTAGAAAAAAAAATGCTTCTGTTAGAAGAAAAAAAAGACCCCACTAATGTGTACTCAAAGAACGCAGAAACGATTTGATATTTTAATCAACCTATAATTTAATTCTAATTTTCTCTTTAAAGTACATGCACAAACTTTTCTTCATGAAAAAAAATAATTTTACACACACACAGATTATAAATATATATATGTGCGTGTGTGTGTGTGTGTGTGTGTGTGTGTGTACCCATCCCCATAACAGCAAAGACCCGTCGCCCACCCATATACCACGACAACTCACGGAAAAAAAATACCCCTAGAAACAAGTTTCTATTGCGTGGTCTTTGACATGACCTTACATTTTAAGCTAACATGCTTTCTAAATGCTAAGTTCCTACATTGTAATATTTAAACATTAAATTGAATATTCTCGTTATATTATTGTGTTAAAACAAATTACGACTTGGTAATACTGAACGTTAAATTGTGTACTTAAAAATTGGAAGTAATTAAATAAATCAGAAAAGCAATAGGGCCCTGAAAATCGTCAGATATTAAAATCCCACACCATTTTTGGGGGGAGGGTTATAGTTAAATTGCTCTCCTTCAAAATGTTTTCGGAATTGAAGTCCTAAAAAGTTCAATTTTAAATTGTCATTGGAGACATTTGGGAAGAGAATAGGGGTCAATAGTTCTTCTCTAGGGAAAATTAGTTGCCCTTATCGGCTTCCTATAGCTGCGCCCGTGAAATAGTACCTAGTAAGGAAGGGGCCCAGTGTTCCCTTTCTGTAGCTGAAATTACGTCCAATTCCTAGATTATGGAGCTCATTTACCTCTAACAGCATTCGATCCTTTCGAATTTGATCCATTGTCTTTACTAGACGCGCGCAGCTGGAAATTTCCTTTGTTAAACCCAAAAGGAAATTTCTCGTTACGCTACTGGTCATTGAAGTTCTATCAAACCGAGCAATTAGAGTTAAATGAGCTCCTAATACTGCATCATACATTCACAACTAATTTCTTTGGAGAACAAATCTCTAGGACACCGAAGAGAAAAGAAGTGCTCAGATTTAAAATAAAATGAAATGAAAATATATTTTAAAAAAAAAAGCCTAATTGGTCAGGGAGCGAGCAAAAAAAAAATTTTTCTTGCAGAAAGTAGTCAAACACCACAAAAGAGTCGTCGCGAGCAAATGAAGGCATCGTTCAAGGTTCATCAAGGAGCTACTTCAACTCGACTGTGTTGGATTTGATCGAATTCTATCTATTAGTAGCATTGCGAGAAATTTCCTTCTGGTAGGGCAAAGGAAACTTCTGGCTGTGTGTTTGGCAGATACAAGTGATCATATTCGATTCTATCAAACTCTGTTAGAGTCGAATGCGCGCTTAGTGTAACACGTTTACCCAACCATACTACCTAATAAACTTCGCTTTTTGTTTTAATATTTTTTTGTTTGTTATAGCTAGTTTTCCAAACTAATTGAAAAATTGTAATTTTTGCCTGTTTTCATAAAACAGATTAAGGGGCATACTCAACTCTAATAGAATTCGATTGAATCGAATGCGATCAATTGTATCTATCAATAGAAAAACCAGAAATTCCTCACCCAGGAAGATACTTCTCGCTATGTTATACTGGTAGATAGAATTCAATCGTCTAAAACGCGTTCTAGATGAATTCGCGCCTGAAGCGTGATTAATTTCCTTTAAAACCATTAACCAATCCTCTTGAAATTTGCCATGTATATCTTTGAAATTCTAAGACGGGATGTAAGCAAAGTCATATGAAACTGGCAACTTCGGGAGGACTGAAATATCCTAGAGATCGACGATCGATTGGCTACATAACTCAAAATTACGAATTGTAGGGGGGGTGCTTTAAAATCAACCCCATTAGGTTATACCTTTGATAGTTTTGTCCTCACGCTAGTTTTGGCTACGTCAGTAACTATTTTTTTTTTCCTTCGTAACCTAAATACAACTGTATTTGTAGAAAAAAAAAAAAAAACAAATTATTTACAATACATTTTCACATACACTGAAGTGACAAAAGTCATGGGATAGCAATATGCAAATTTTCAGATGGCAGTAGCATCGCATAGAACAGGTATAAATGCGCAGTGCTTTTACAGAGCTTTCATTTCTGTTCAAGTTATTCATGTGAAGAGGTTTTAACGTGATGATGACCGCACGACGTGAATTAACAGACTTTGAACGCGGAATGTTAGTTGGAGCTAGACGCATGGGTCATGCCATTTCGGAAATCGTTAGAGAATTCAACATTCCCAGATCCACTGTGTCAAGAGTGTGCCGAGAGTATGAAATTTCAGGCATAACATCCCACCATGGACAGCGCAGTGGTCGACCGCCTGCACTTAAAGATCGAGACCGGCGACGTCTGCAAAGAGTCGTAAATTCTAACAGACAAGCAACACTGCGTCAAATCACCGTAGAAATCAATGTGGGACGTACAATGGACGTGTCTGCTAGAACTGTGCGGAGAAATTTGGATTTCTTGGGCTATTCCAGCAGAAGACCGACTCGAGTGCCTTTACTGACAGAACGACATCGCTTGCAGCGACTCTCGTGGGCACGTGAGCATATCGGTTGGTCCCTAGATGAATGGAAAACCGTGGCCTGGTCCGATGAGTCACGATTTCAGCTGGTAAGAGCCGATGGTAGGGTTCGAGTGTGGCGCAGACCCCACGAAGCCATGGACCCAAACTGTCAGCAAGGCACTGTTCAAGCTGGTGGTGGCTCCGTAATGGTGTGGGCTGTTTTTTCATGGCATGGACTTGGTCCTCTAGTGCGACTGGACCGAACATTGACTGGAAATGCTTATGTGCAGCTACTTGGAGATCACTTGCAGCCATTCATGGACTTCATGTACCCAAACAACGATGGGATTTTATGGATGACAATGCGCCATGTCACCGGGCCACAACTGTTCGCAATTGGTTTGAAGAAAATTCTGGACAATTCCAACGAATGATTTGGCCACCTAGATCGCCCGACATGAATCCCATTGAGCATTTATGGGACACCATCGAGAGGTCTGTTCGTGCCCAAAATTCTGCCCCATCAACGCTTTCACAATTATGGACGTCTATCGAGACAGCATGGCTCAATATTCCTGCAGAAGACTTCCAACGACTTGTTGAGTCCATGCCACGTCGAGTTGTTGCACTTCGCCGGGCAAAAGGAGGGCCGACACGATATTAAGAGGTATCCCATGACTTTTGTCACTTCAGTGTAAAGCACGCTAATAAAACGTGTTTCAATGAACTTATCTATTGAGCAATGAATTTTCCCTTTATTTCAATTCGTGATAATTTTGTACACAACTTTTTCCCGAAAGACATCATCAGAAACTCAAATCACGAAGAATATTATTTTTTCACAAGGATTCCTTTGTTTAAACATCCTTGACACAAAAAGTTATTCACCGGTTGGTAATTGAGAAGAAACTTCCTTCATACTTCATCTCTTTTATTAAAATTTCCTGTGGTTGTTCCTTATGCCTCGTAAAAAATATTTTTAAGTATTGTTATTGCTCTTTAATCACTAAACGTTAATTTTCTGTGGATACAGGAGTGTTTCAGAGCAATAGTGGTCGAAAATATTAAGTTCCAATCATCCGCGCTAAATAATGTTCTGGATTACGCGGTACATTGGTTAAACGGATTGGTTGACGGTTAAACGGACAATGGCTCTGTTAGCCACACACACATTTACACTTGTTTAAATCTAAGGTGGTGTACGGATAACATAAAATTAATGATTGGTTAGACTTAGAGCAACATGAGAAGATTAGAATGTTTTCTGTTATAACAAGAGGCCCGGGTGGAAAATTATTGGCAAAAGGCACTCCTCTCCTATGGTACAGTATTTTTGAGAGTATGCTATTTCAAGCTCATTTTTTCATCTTTATCTGAAAGGACACCATAAAAAGAATAATGTCTAATCGAAAAAAATATGTTCTTTCTAATGGTACTAACAAAATGAAGTTTGAAGGTGACTACGTAAGCTATCACGTGTTGAAAACTGACTATTTTTCATGTGAAGGATTTTGATGGCCACTGGTGATGACAATATCTTTTACAACATCAACCCTCTGCAACTGTAATCCTTTAGAAACAAGTATTTTGATAATAGAATAAAATGTACGAACTCTTTTAATTAAACTCAAGTTTGTGAAATTTGCAACACCATGAAGGAATAGCCACAATTGAATGAAATTTAATACACAGCTAAGTGATAGTGGTACAAATAAATGATTAAACTTAGAAAGAGCCAAAAAAAACAATAAAAAAATATTGAAATTAGTATGTTGTGTAGCCACCAAGCGCTGAAATAAGTGCTGGTACGCGACGTGGCATGGAGTTAAACAAATTTTTAATGTCTGCCTGATCAAGAGCAATCCATACTGTTTGTATGCGTACCCAAAGTTCGCCTGTAGAAGCAACAAGACGAGGATCACGAACGAGACACCGACTAACGAAATCCCAGACATGTTCAATCGGCGACATTTCCGGGGAATGCGCTGGCCATTAAAGAAGCTGTTCCTTCTGCGATGCAAGGAAGGATTGAACAGTCCTAGCGACATGAAGGCGGCCATTATACTGCTGAAATACAGCGCCTGTCAAGCCTTGAAGGAAGGGGACAGCTTGGGGCTGTAGAACTTCACTGATGTTCCGGTTGCTGTTCAGGTTACCCTCAATTCGTAGCAATTGAGATCGTCTGTGATATGATATATCACCCAAGACCATGACTACAGGTGTTCGTCTACTGTGACGTTCGATAATGCACCTTGGAAGGTGGCGTTCACCGGCATAGCGTCGGATGCGAATGCGGCCATCATGGTACCACAAATTAAAGCGGGATTCGTCAGAAAACACAACATACTGCCAATCAGCACGGCAGTCTTTCCCCTGATTGGCCCATTGTAGCCGCAGGCGGCGATGGTTTAGCGTGAGGGGGATCCTGTATAAAGGAGACCTTGAGCGCAGTCCACGCTGCAGCAGACGTCTGCGAATTGATGAAGTACCCAATGAAACACCTATAGCTGTTGACCACTGTGCTGCCAGTTGTCTAGAAGAAGCTGTGCGGTCCGTCAGCACCATGCTAATCAGGTGTCTATCATTGCCCGCTGATGTCACATTTCGGGGTCCACTCCCGGATTTCCGAGTTTCCCGACACTCGTCCGTCCACTGCTTCCAAACACGCATCAATGTGCTGCTGTTACGCTGCACACGAGCGGCTACTTCACGATAACACAATCCAGCTTCACGAAGGCCGATGATCCTCCCCCGTTCAAACTCCGTAAGTTGCTGAAACCTCGCTCTTTTCGTCGAAGAGGCATAAGCAACGTCTGAGCAAACGTTTATCACAAGCAGAAAACCACCTATAACCATACAAGCCTTGCTGCAGCCGTCTATTTATTCGGATAAATCCGGCGTTCAGAGGGAGCTGCTCAGCGTACGTATGCGCTACGAGTCTAAAATTCTAATCATTTGCATATCATACCCTACTTTTCATTTGCTGAAAATTTCAACCCATTCGCTTAAGTCCTTCATGGTGTTGCAATTTTCACAAACATGAGTTTAGTTTTGTTTAGAACATGTGACAACCTAAAATACGCGAAAACAAAATGACACTATTTTTTTTTTTTTTTTTTTGTAAAGAGTTTACGTTTGTGCTCTGCAAATTCAAATGTGCTTAAATTCTCTCTCTCTCTACTGATCTGCTGATAGAAAATGCAGTACATATGTAGTTAATATCATCAGGATTGTTCTGATTTAAAACTTTTATTACAATTTTTCCATTGCTTGCAGGGTAAAGCGGATGAGGCAAAGTGAAATAGTTCATTTCGTGTATTTCTTCATTTGCTTAGAAAATTACCAACGTATTCATTAATTCATTCATTTATCTTCTGTCATTCATCAATTCACTTATTTATTCATTCATTCTCGTGTTTTCTAATTTATTGGTTACTTTACTCAACTATTCATTTTTCTTGTATATTACTTAATTTCTTTATTAGTTTATGGTTTCATTACTAATTATATAAAATTGTATTCTTTTATTCATTCATTTATCTAAAGAAAATATTTATAACAATCAAGTAAAAAAAAAATTTTTTCACTTGGCCTCACCGGAAAAAGAAAATTTTCCCTCTTTCATTTTTTTTTGAAGGTACAACATTTCTGCTAATTTCAATGCAAGTCTTATTACAACATACATTGTGCTTTGATTACTGTAATTTGTGAATAAAACCCTAATTTGTTCATTTTGTTCATAAACAGTTTCAGAAATAAGATAGTTTCAATTGATTTGTGCATACTAACACACACAAAACAATGAATGAGCTTTGTTTTTATCTGTTATTTTTTTTCTAAAAATAGTTTGTTGTCATAATTATTTCTTTTCGCCCTCTTCTTAATTACAAAACTATTGCACATAGTAGCACTTTCTGTAAAAGTACGAATAAGCTTTGTTTTTATCTGCTTTTTTTTTTCTTTAAACAGTAAGTTAACATTTTTTTAAACAGTAAGTTAACATTTTTTTTTTACTTTAACGGTTTTTTTATGAAAACAGTAAGTTATCTGAACTTGTTTTTTTTTTTTTTTTTTTTTGCTTCCTTATTTATTATAAAACAATCAATATTTAACTCTTTATCTCACTGAAGACAGAAATACATAGTGATATTTTTAATCCCTCTACAGCCGGAAAAGAGCAAGCAAAAAGTTTTAAAAACAAGGCTGTTTGAATTATTGCTTTGTACATACTAACACTTACTACAAAACAATGAATGAGCTTTGTTTTTTATCCGCTATTTATTTCATGTTTTAAATTTAGTCTTCTATGAGGCGTACCGTTTGGCAATGTTATGCACCAACAAGTAGAAAATCAAACAGAGCATCCGTCTCGGTGTTCTTCCATATGGCAATCTTCCACGTTCTTTAGTTTAGCATTAACAAAACTCTTTCTCTTCACTTAAAAAGGGAAATCACATATTTAAAGTGTGAGGTTTTTTAACTACTGCTCTCTTTCTTGCCAAAGTTCATTACGAAACTCGCATTTAAAGAGCAAACGTTACATCTATGTGTTGCCAGAAATGTGTAAAAGATTTACAAAACAGTGCGCTTTAGCTGTTTTTAACTATTCGTTTATTTTTAATAAATAGGTAACGTGAGGCGTGAGCGAAGCTATTACTGCAACGAAGAAATGTATGATGTGCTACTTTTTTCAAGGATACAAATATTTTAGTTTGTAGATATTTGGCGAAACAACTTTGCGAAACAATACGGTTAAGTTGCTTTAATTATTTATTTATTCTGAGTAAATAGAGGACGAGCGGAGTCAGCGAAAGCTGAACTGTTATTTGGGATGAAAAAATATATGATTTAGTAATTTTCAAAGATGTGATTTTTTCAGTTTGTAAATTTTAAGTGTAAAACATTCAGAAAACAATGCAATATAGTTTGCTAAATTAACTATTTTTTTTTAATAAATAGGTAACGTGAGGAGTCACCGAAGACAAATTGTTTAAAAAAATGTTTTGTATATTTCAGGGATATATTCTCTTAAATTTGTGAATGTTTAGAGTAAAATATTTATTAAGATGCTTTATATTTCTGCATATTTCTGTAATATATTTTTAACAAATAAGCAACGCGCGGAGTCGGCGAAGCTATAATTAAAATTGACATCAAGAAATATGCTGCCGTGTGAAGGTAATGGGCAGTATCTGCAAATTTTCCTTTTTATTTCTCTGAATTTTTGTCATCTATTGTATTATAGCTTTATTGTACAAACTTGCTTATTTGGTTTCCCCTGAAAGTAGAGCCACAAATAAAACAATGTCTTACTCCAACATTTGACTATTTGTTAGTACAAGTCCAAAACGCGCTTCTTCAAATATCTCAGAAACTGATTTCTGTAAATACTGTCCTTTACCTCCACAGTAGTACATGGTTCACTAGTTTTCAGGGATATGATCGTTATAGTTAGAAAATTTGTAGTGTACATTTATAAAAAAACGATTTGATTGTTATTAATTAATTAATTATTTATTTTCCATAAACTGGTTACGCAATAATTAAAGGAAGTTATAACAGGTATAATTAGGATTAAAGAGTATGGTTCTTAAGGTTGTTTGCTATCGTGTTCTCTACCTCCACTCCAAGTTCGTACACAATGTTCTGAGTCACTCTGCATATTAACCATAAAACGACCGTAATATTTACTTCTTTTAAAGTTTCCGAAAAACAACTCGCAAGGTTCAAAATATGATTTCTGTGTAAACAGTACTGGTCAAAAGTATTGAAAGTTTGAAAAATCCAATATATTTCTAATTCTACCCCAGCCTTTATTTTTCAATAAAACTGATTTTAAGCGTAAATGTTTTGGAGTAAAAAACGATTATAATGAAGTTTGGAACATTGAAGTACTGAAAGAAGGGCTGGAAAACCTTGTGAAATTTATACCTAATAGAGCAGCTGCTGTTATAAAAGCTATAAAACGCTTACAAGCACATTAAATATTTTACTTTGAATTGCACGCATTCAACAACTTTCGGAGCAAAATTATAATTTTTGCATGTTTATTTCTTCAAAGTATTTTACTTTTATCCTTAAGTGTACAACTATATGAATAAAAAAAATAAAGTAGGTTCAGAGAAATTTAAGGCTTCGCGATTACGGATTGTAACTAGATTTTTTCAGTTTATTTATTTATTTATTTATCTATACACTTATGATAAAAAAAAATATTTTTGAAATGTTTTTTTTTTTTTTTGTTTCGAATTTCTATTCTCGATAATTGATCACTTCGCGCTTCTAAAATTATCATTCAACATAAATTTCAGTTTATTTTCCGATTTTTACTCGTATCAAAGAAAAATCACACAAAAGACATAGAAATATTTTTTAAAAGTCATAAAGTGGCACATTGTAACAGTTATGACATAAGTTATTAGTGTCAGCTCGACTTCGGAAGGCTCTTGATAATTCAAATCATTAATTAAACGCTTATTTTCCTGCAAAACGATACAACAAGTTTTTCCTCCTTCAGTGCCGAAGAAGTCTTTTTATTTCGTTATTTATTTTCTTAACAATACACATCATATTAACTCATCTCTTTTTCAAATATTACTAACGTACATTTTGCTGGATTTATTCACGTTACTACAGGTGGAACATAAGTTAAATCATTTATCCTTCCATGGGTATATTAAGGGACTGTTCTGCTAATTCAAAAAGGGATTTTCGGAAACTATTGTTTTTATTTTAAGGAAGCCATTTAGAGAATGTGTATTTAATCTAAAGGAGATTTTTTAGGGCAGGTTTCTTTATTCCAATAGTAATTTTTAAAGATTTCCTTACTCCTATAGTCAGGGGTCAATCCAGGATATTTGACCAAGGTCCTGTTTTTAGAATTTTGTAAAAATTAGTTTGGAATTTTGTGAAAATTAATTCCTAATTTTGTGAAAAATAGTTACGGAAAGAAATATTCTGATTGTTCTTTAAACTCTGATTTCTGTAAAGAGTCAGTTTTCGAGTGTGGGATTTTTGTGAAAGATCCATTTTTGAGTGACTGAATTTTGTGAACGATCCCTTTTTGAGTTTCTGAATTTTGTGAAGGGTCCCTTTTTGAGTTTATGAATTTTGTGAAGGATTCCTTTTTGAGTGACTGAATTTTGTGAAGGATTCCTTTTTGAGTTTCTGAATTTTGTGAAGGATTCCTTTTTGAGTGACTGAATTTTGTGAAGGATTCCTTTTTGAGTGACTGAATTTTGTGAAGGGTCCTTTAAAGGACCTAATTTCTCTCTAGATTGACCACTGATAGTACTTAATTGGAACAACTTGCCGCCCAGTCTTTCATTTAAACAATACACTTTTATACGATAAGAAGTAAATACTTCGAGAACAAATATGGTTTGAAAAACAAATTGTACTTTAAGATCACTTTTTAAGGTGAAACATCAGAATTATTATCTCACTAGGAAATAATTAACTATATTTTTTTTAACCGTATATCATTTAAACATAACTTCTTGACTAGAATGCTAAAACAAAACTACGTTATCGATATTAAATATTAAACGTTTAAGTACCAAATGAAATTAGTTTAATTTCATCATTAAGAACGCAAAAGGGAAACGTACTTATTTCAATTTTCTGCATCCCTCAACGCCGAGGAATATTAAGTACATATATATTAACTACAAAATTAACCGTAATATTCACTTCTTTTGACGCTTCTGAAATACAACTCGCAGGACTCAAAATATGATTTCTGTATATACAGTACTGGTCAAAAGTATTGCAAGTTTGAGGAATCTAATATTTTTTAACGATAAACCACACTTTTTTTCAATTAAATTGTTACAGTACCTCAAAAATGACCAAAAAACCAAGAAAAAAAATATATTGCTTATTTCAAATGTAAAAGTTATTTAAAACACTCAGAAAAAGTAGCTTTGCTCTAGTTCAATTACTTATAAAGTTATGAGTGACTTTAGGGCATGCATGCTATGTGTTCTAATGGAAAAGCAAAACTTTAAAGTGCTTTTTCTCGATGATCAGTTTTTAGTGTTTCCATGTTACTGGAAACGCTAAGGCAATATTCGTTGCACTCAAGATAATATATTTAACAAAACTGTGCATTGAATAAGCATTTTATAAATTACTAAATTTTTTAGAGCTTGTTAAACCTTTAAAAACAAAATTCTCTTATAATTTTTTACATAATAGGTCACAAAATAAATTCATATCAATATATAAAAAAATGAATGCACAGATATTTAGAGGTAATTCTTGTTATCATTAAGCAAAAAGAAATTTTGAAATAAGTGCGGAAACAAAAAAGCCTTAGTGTTTTGAAAAAATTGGAATTTTCTTAAATTTTTCAAATTTTTAAAAAACGTGAGCAAAATTTTTTATATTTGAAAATAAATTATAGATTGTTAAATAAGTGCAAAAACAAAGGTTTCAAATAATTACGCTTTTCACGTAAATTAAAGAAAATTGTTAAAGGTACTGTGACCCCTTAAACTGTTTTAAGCGTAAATATGGCGGATTATGAAACGATTATAGTGAAGTTTGGAGCCCTGAAATACCGAACGAAGGGTTGAAAAACCTTGTGAATTTTATATCTATTAGAGCGGCTGCTGTTATAAAAGCTAAAACCGCTTACAAACACATTAAATAACTTAAATTTCAATTGCACACATTTAATACCTTTTATTTTCAACTTTATTACTTGGAGAACTTGAAACTATTTAATTATTCTTTTTCCCCAGGGATGCCAAAGTGTTTTCCAATTTCTCATACACTGATCATTTGTGATTTTTTTCTAAAAATAAATTCAAATTATTTTACATCAAAAACTTAAACAGATCTTGTCTTTTAGCTAATTAAGCACATTGATATTTAAAAACATTGGTTGAATTGAAAAAAAAACATTATTTTTCTCTTTTTCTTGATAAAATGTTAGATTTGTTAAACTTACAACATTTTTGGCTAGTAGCGCAGGTAAATGAGCTTCTGTCAAAAATGAATACGAAAAAAAAAAGTTTCATTTTTCCCCAAACAAATAACGCTTAATCAACAGGCTTCATTATTGCCCCCTACCACCAAAGGAAATCTTATTCCCCATCATGTTAACAAACCAAGATTAGCTCCCAATTTTGAGTCTGTGCCCGTAAACGCTTCGAATAGACTCTTTGGTTGACAGAACGTATTTATCGCTAGAGTGCCCGTCAAGGCATAGGCCAACGATATTCATCTGTTCTAGAAGAAAGGGAAACTTAAGGCTGCTGGCTTATGGTCATGGTATGATTTTACGTAATGGGTGCTCCTGCAACAAATGAGCCATAGAAATATGTTCAAAGCTCTTTGTTTATGCTTCGTCATTTTTCAAGATTATGCACGTGAAAGGCTGATATACCGGAAAGGGTGCAAAGAGCATAAAGCCACTTGTTGCAAAAAATATACACATGCTTCTAAATATAGCTAAATGACAAATTAAATATGTGTTGGGAAAAACAGCATTTAGATTTCTTTATATGATTATAATATTTATTTAATTAATGATGTATATGTGTGTCAATTAAATCACAAGCCATTTCGTTTTTCTGCAGAAACAAGATTAACACAGTTCCCTAGGCCGGGGTATAAGAAGGCGTTAAATTTAAATATAATAGGTGGAATAAAAAAAACTGTTTCCTGCTTTAAGCATTCATATTCAAAATGGGTACTCGGGTACCTGGTTATTGAGAGTAATTGAAACGTTTGGTCATTAGCGATTAAAGAAAACAATAAGTTTCAAAAAAGTTTGATAGTATTGTAATGGGGAAATTTTCATGGACAGTGATGGAAATGGAGATTTTTAGTAACTGCTGTTCATATTCTTCTAGGAATTTTCAGAGGAACTGCTGTTAATGAATTAATGAGCTAATATCTCAATTCTTATGAAAGCTTTATAAGACTGATGTCCTTATTCTACTGAGGATTTTCAAAGGTTTCTAGAGTCCTTTGCTCTTACTCTAATAGCACTTTTTAACTCGACGGGAGTGAGAATTTTAGGAGATTTCCTCATTCTAATGAAGATTTTAAATATTATTGTTCGTATTTAAGAAGCACTATAATCCTTTTTTAGCGGGGGTTTTGATTGTAATCACGGTTACTCCCAGCATGATTTGTGCTATTTTTACGAGAACAACCCTTCACAGGGAAAAAATATCGCAAACATGATTTTTTTTTTCAAATTAAATATTCAGATTTTATGGAAATTTAAGCAAATGGCAAGAAAATGTCCTTTCTTTTATGCATTTTTTTTTCTTTCTTTTGCACATAATCTATATTAATACGACAAACACTTTATGTATAATTAACGACTCAGAACATTCCGTTAGAATAAAAATATATCTTCTATAATAGTTTATCAATGCTAAGATGCGCATATTTATTTCTCAGAAGCGAGGAATATCCTTATTCTAGTCACCGGACAAAAACGTCATTAATTTGTCAGAAGGATACAACCTCTCTACTTTTTTCTTCAATTTAAAAGCCATTAACCTCTTACGAGAGCACCCCGCTGTTTCTGTATTTTTTTTTTAACGCTTACAGTTTCATTAACTTGACACAAGCACAGAACTCCTGGTTTTTTTTATATTTTTGTTAACATTAAAAAAATTGAAAAAATATCAAAAACGAAGAATATCAATCACTTTTGTTACCGAACTAACACGTTATTAAACCTCTATCGCCGTATTATTATCTCCCGTTGAAAAAAGTAAGTATATGCACAGAAAGTCAAAGAATAATGTATTTCACACGTGTATGGTGTATATTGCTTTTAAAATTTGAAACTTTTATTCAAAATTTATTTTTAAAATAGGTTTGACTCTCCTACTAAAATATTAACTTGTGTCAGTGACAAAAACCTAAACGTAAAGCAGCTACATTGTACCACTCAAGTCACACTGGTCAACTCAAGAATAACGCTCCCTTAATTAATTATAATGAGGGAAATTTGATCTAAACTCGGAGACACGGTGGGCAGCAGAGGGTTGATCTGTCGAAAGAGTAGAATCTCTTAATTTGCAGTACACGATCAAAATTTCAGTTAATTTGCCAGGCACGCAGAAAACCTGCATTTTTATGTACGTCGTTTATTGCAAGAGTGGGGTAACTCCATTTTTTTAATGACGCATTTGTTTGCTAAATGGGATCAAACTTAGTTACATTCTTTAGTATAAAAGTGAAATGAAGAACCTTTCGAAAGATAATAACCGACTAATAGTAACTAACTAATGACTAACAAATAACTAACTAAAAGCAAACTTTAGTAACTAACTAAAAGACTAATAGTAGTAGTTGTAAAATAAATACCGACTAATAGTAACTAACTAAAAGACTAACTAGTAACTAACTGAACTGACTTTAGTAAACAACTAAAACTACTAAATGGTAACTAACTAAAAACTAACTTTAGTAACTAACTAAAAGACTAATAATAGCTGACCCCCCGCCCCTTTTTTTAAGTAAAATTTGCAAGTGAATTTATATAATCAAGCATAATAATATCATTTACAATTAACTAAACATTTTTACAATGAACGACATACTTATTTACATCTAAAGTTCTATTAATGACCGAAGAGCATGACATTTTTTTTCTTTCTTGCTAACGGTTGAAATTTCATTATTAACCCTTTAACTGTCAAGTTATTTTGATTTTTAACACTTTTCCAAGCACAAATCCGAGAAACAGTCGGGTTTGACAAAGGGATGAAGTCGAAATAAACGTCTCCCGATATATATTCGAGTATAACAATACCATGCACTCAAAAAAAAAAAAAAAAAAAACCCCGAGTAATACTCGGGCGTGACATTTTCGAAAACCAGCTGTGCCCGAGACTATCTCGGGCATGACAGTTAAAAGGTTAACTTGCATCTTTTTTTCCAAAACCCGTGAACAGTAACCAACAAATATCGTTTGCTGCAACGAAAAGCTTTGTGGACATTCGAAGAAGAGAGACTCTTGTATCCCAGTCAGATGGAAGGCGAGAAGCACAAGGCTAAAGTAAAAAAGGTAGAGAGTAATTCGTGCCAAATTTTGGCTCCTAGCACCATCAATTGGAAGCGCGGGAGCGAAAGAAAAAGAGTCTTGCAAGAAGCCAAATTCCTTCACTCGCTCATTCTTGATTTGGAGTTCGTCTGTTTGTTTTTACCTCATCCCTCTCCTTTTTTTCACTACCACAGTGCTTTTGTGGGTTCTGGTGTTCTTGGTCCCCTGCCTTCTTGTGACAGTGGCGGCTCCGAGTCGCTAACATTCCTCAAACGTCTTGCTGGATAAAGACAACTGTTTGCACGCGCACATCAAGGATTCTGGACGGTTCACTGAAACTTTTTCGCTTTGGATACGATACTTGTCATAAAGGTAAATCCTTCACTGCTATATTCCTTGCAATGAATGCTAGAGATTTAAGTATATTTAATGAGATATGTTCGGGAAACTGTCTAAACAAATGTAAGATGAAGCAATATCTAATGCACGAAAGCATGAAATGCTAGCGTATTGAGGTTACATACAAAAAGAAAACATGGTAAACAACGCTAACAATCAATGAGTTTTTAATTGTTAAAAAAAAAAAAAAGGCATGCACGTCTGACATTGCTAAAAAAAACACTATTAAATTCAGTTTCGTTCATTGACAAGTGTAAACAAATAAAAATATAATTTTTACTAAACTTTTTGCTTCGGGGATGAAAAAAAACTATTGTTTCCTTTTGATGAGGTAACGAAGTTTACATTGTCAACAAATCAAAATGTAGGCATTCTTCGCTTCTGACAAGTTAATGAAATTAACACTTAAAATATTACATTCAAAAGAATTTCTCGAGATAACTGTAAGCTTAATGAAAAGATATAAGGTTCGAAACAAACGTACAAGCAATGTGAAATGCTACAAAGAGGTACGTCAGTACAAAAGCGTAGTGAATATATTTCTAATTTATAAATAATATTTTCTTTGTTCGAAGAGATATTTTGGCCATTTTGTCTGAGGAATTATTATTTTACTTAATTGCATTTCTAATGCATCTTTAGGATACATTTGATGCACCTATTTTTTTTTTAAATTTTATTTGTTTTCTCAACACAGAAGACATTCTGCATATAGCTTATTCGTAAGCTATAAAAAAAAAAAGCTCGAAATTCCTGAAAAGCCATGTAGCGGAAATTAGCTAAAATAACGATTCAACTAGCATACAAGTAACTGATATGCAAAAGGGCAATTCCACGAAAAGTGGTCCTAACACACCAAATTTTTCCCCCCATAATACAAAAACAAACCTTATTTTTTGACCAAAAAATATCTACTCTTTTCGATTCCAGCATCAATTTTAAGATAAAATTTTTCGTTTCTCATATTTTACCCTTGTTTAAAAACATTGAGACAAATTCAAAAAAAAAAAAAATGCATTGTTAGTGACAAAATGTAAGAGAATTTTTTTCACCTAATAATCAATTTTTTTTTTGAAAAACTATCAAATATCATGAACGCAGATCCTTTAGTATGATTATATCTCATATTTTTTGTAATAAAGTGTTTCATAAGTTTTTAACCCCTCAAAATATGCAGGTTACTTTTTTTTGGTCACACACGTAAGGCAAAAGAAAGAAAAGTTTCCCCCCAAGGTCTAATTAGGGGACTAAAAGAAAACTATCTCATATCATAAATTAACTTGATACATAACACCTGTAACTAGACTCACATCTTCATCAATTCGGCAGAAACGTTTTAACGAGGCTATTTAAGAGCTGTCACACACGTAAGGCTTTTGAATGGTTTACATTAAGAGTCGGGTCTTTTCATTTAAATGTGAGGGAGGGGGGGAGTACTTTACATAATTCAACTAAAAATATTGCATAGATAATGGGTACGTGGGGGGTGGGGGGGGGGCAATTCGAAAAGTCAAACATGAGAATGAATTGTCCTCGCCGAGATCTTTCTAACAAAAAAGTTTGTTCAAATCGGACTGTTTAACTCAAAAGTAATTAGCGGGGGACCAGTTGTTTGAGCGGTTCAAAGTTGAACAAAAACGTGCTCAAACCAAAATATTAAATGTGAGAATTATTTATCCTCGCCGAGATTATTAGAACAAAAAAAAAAGTTCAAATTGGACTGTTTACTCAAAAGTTGCTAACGAGGGACAGGTTGTTTGAACGGTTCAAAGTTGAACGAAAAATTGTTCAAATCTAAAAGTCAAATATGAGAATGAGGTCTCCTCGCCGAGATCTTTCGAACAAAAAAAAGTTTGTTCAAATCAAGACTGCTCACTCAAAAAATATTAGAGGAGGGGGGGAGGGGAGGAGAGACAGACAGACACATATATAATGCTGATAGCTATAATAATCAGTTGTGGAAGTTGAATTGACTTTAAAATGAAGACATGCTGCACGCGGTCACACACGTAAGGCAAATTAAAAAAAAATTTATTGCTACTCTACGAAGTTTAGAAAAAAAAAATATGTGGAATACTTACTTAGTATACTTAGACACATGCACAAAAATCACCGTTCATTTATCTTTTAAAACTTCACAGGAAATTACAAAATAATATGAGGTATGGCTTATTTTCAGATTTTCCGAGTCACACACGTAACCCTAGCAGCACAATCTCATCGGCCGATGATCGGCCATTCATCGAAACCCGATGAAATTCTCATCGGCCGATGATCGGGTTTCGATGAGTTCTCATCGGGAATTGCTCCAATATGTCTCATCGGCCAAACAGAATCCGAGCAGCAAAATCCGACGAGTTTACGATGAGATTTGGATCAATTTACGAGCAGTGCAGTCCCGTGCCGATGAATTTAGGATCAATTTTGGATGAAAATACGATGTGATTTAGATCAATATACGAGCAGTGTAGTTCCGTGGCAATAAATTTTGGATCAAAATACGATGAAAATTGGATCAATGTACGCGCAGTTTAGTTCCGTGGCGATGAATTTTGGAACCTCTTTTTTATTTCCCCCAACCAGGTGCGACTGGCCAACTCCAGCATCGAACCCGAGTTGTCGGCGCGGAAAGCCAACGCTCTACCACTACGCCACCAAGTCTACGAATAATGAGACCAACACTGCATATTTAACAAAAATTTGAGATTGGGAAAATTTTCATCAGAAAATTTGATCTTTACGACCTCTTTCCGATGAAATCTGTAGCTTGGCATATTTTCATCGGGAAATTTGATTGGAAGTATATAGTTTTCCGATAAAACATAGCTCGGTTAATTTTCATCGGGAAACTTGATCGGAAGGATATCATTTTCCGATGGAATTTTACTCATCTTATTTTCATCGGGAAACTTGATCGGAAGGATATCATTTTCCGATGGAATTTTGCTCATCTTATTTTCATCGGGAAAGTTGATCGGAAGGATATCGCTTTCCGATGAAATATAGCTCGGCTTATTTTCATCGGGAAACTTGATCGGAAGGATATCATTTTCCGATGGAATTTTGCTCATCTTATTTTCATCGGGAAAGTTGATCGGAAGGATATCGCTTTCCGATGAAAAGTAGCTCATCGAAAACCGTGCTCGGATACTGATCGGAACGATGTCATCGTGCGTTACGGGATCAGTTTACGAGGAGTTAGTTGATCGGCCGAGCAAAATCCGATGAGTTGATGCTACTTGGGAAGGCTGTATTTAAAATTTTATAAAAAAATTCCAAATTGTCCTATGAAAAAAATAACGCCGCATTACAACTTTTGCATATCTTCTGTTACTCCAATAGCAACCACTA
Source organism: Uloborus plumipes (assembly GCA_038373865.1). Classification (NCBI taxonomy): domain Eukaryota; kingdom Metazoa; phylum Arthropoda; class Arachnida; order Araneae; family Uloboridae; genus Uloborus; species Uloborus plumipes. The sequence continues at coordinate 137,112 of JAXGGA010001142.1, forward strand.
AGAAATATATAAAAAATATCGTCCTGGTTTTTATTGTTATTTGCAAAGAAATGGTGTCAAAAAGTCACACACGTAAGGCTGGAATGGCCCAAAACCTATAAAGTTTCAGTTTATTTATGTCAGTACAACTTAATAAAAAAAAGTAAAAGAAATTTTACGTATTTTTCGTTTTTAAAATAAATTCATATATGCATGATTTATTCTTTATTTTATGCTTGAAGTTGAGGGGAAGGTGAAACAAGTATCAACTAACGAGTAAATTTACAGTGAATTTAGACGGGAATAGGAAAGTATTTTAGTTTTATTCATTGACAAGACTTTCACAACTTCTGGTATCTCGCATTAAAATATTTGTTTTCCTTTCATTTTCCGGAACAGAGGAAAATGTTGTTTTTCTATATAACTGATGTCTAAACAATGTTTAAATCAGGCCCGTAATTTAGGGGGCAGGGGGGGGTCAATTCCCCCCCCCTGATATTGAGAAATCAATGTATTTACATATAATAAGTGGGCGATTAAATTGCACTGTGTTTGGACCCTTTGCCCCCCCCCTAGAAAAACTTGAAATGACGGCCCTGGTTTAAATCACTTTGAAAACAAGTTTTAGTTTGATATAATTAATCAAAAGTCATTATCTACGAAGACAACTTTCATCTTTTAACCGAAAACAACTAATTTTTTTTTATATGAAAGGAACTCCGACCCACCTCGAGCTTTATAAATTAAAATCTGCCAATGTAGAGCGATTTTCTAAGCGTACAAAATAGCTCAAACTGTTTTTAAACAAATATGGTGCTCAAATCTAGCAAAATCCGAGTTAGTAGCTCTGTGAATCAAAGAAATGTGGAGTCCCTCCCATACTATTACAGAACATCATATTATTAATTCCTTGATTATGCCTAAGCCATAATTTATAATCCATTTTATTAGATTACGGATGGTATTTTACTGCAAAAGTATCTAGAGGGTCAAGTAAGGTAAAATTATTGTAAAATCTAGGTTTTCTACTCGTTTCAGGAGTAAATATATGCATTTCTTTGAAAACTTTAATTTTTGTTCTTTTTTGTAGGCGGGGGGGGGGGGGTCAATGATTGAAAAATGGGAGCGGTCGTCAAAGTTTTGCTCCTGTATTTTATTTTGGTAACCCTGTTGCTTCTTGGTAAATCTATGCAAATAGATATTTCCCTACTCTTTGTTTACTTATGCAAAGCAGACATATTCATCGCACAGGCATTGGTGCCAAAAATTTTACGCCAATGAAGTGAGATCGTCTATTTCCGATTTTTGAAATCTTCTCGTTTTTGCGAATAACAGAATTTTGTAGTGGATATTATACGTTAGATACAATAATGCAAGAGACAGAAATAGCAGTTTCGTGATAGCTACAAAATACCAGTTTAGACTTGTTTTAAACATATAATTTATAAAATATCATGTATTCGGGGACGTCATTTCAAGTTTTTCCAGGGGGGGGGGCAAAGGGTGAAAACACAATGCAATTTCATCGGAAAACAGCAAAAACCACGCCCACATAAATGTAAATTCATTGATTTCTCAAAGCCGGGGGGGGGGGGCAATTGCCCCCTGCCACCCCTAAATGACGGGCCTGCATGTATTCTAAATTTCTTCAAACCATTCCATATGCTGATCATATTGTTAGCAGTTTCCACAACCTTAATTTCCTTTCCTCTTAGATTGCTTTTTTTTTTAAATTTGGATAACATTTTAAATACGAGTCTTTTTTAATTAAAATTGGAATATACAGAGACTTGCTTTCATGTTGTTTGCTGAGCTTCTTGCACTGAGGAAGGGGCTCCATTGTAGCCTTGAAATAGCTATTTGCTGTACTTTCTACCTTATTTGTGCTTTATTTACTTTGATTTTTAACTTCAATTTAATACAGAGACTGTTGAAGTTCGTCTTAATCGTAATTACATCATATGCGGAAATAATTTGAGAGTATGGTACACATGTGTGTTTGTTCCGCAATCATAATACTTACAAAGATGATTAAATCCCAGTGGTAATCCAGGAATTTGGAACCAGTGGGAGAGCAAATAGTGAGTTTAAGAATTAATTACATAAGCATCCCGTTAGTAGGTTAAGTTCCATACTTTTTAAGTTCTGCCTCCTGCAGGGTTTCTAACAAATATTTTTCCTGATAATTCAGATTAAATGACTTAGCATTAAGATATTCTCATCTACTTTTTTGAAATAATTTTATGTATTTTTTTAGAAGTTGTTGAACACTTGATACATGTTTTCCAATAGTTGTTACATAAAACGAAAAATAATTTCATATTCACTTCATGAAAAAGTATATTATTATGCATAAGTTTTGTCTTTTTTGTTTGTACGCCACGTCATTCTGTCAAGAAGGAGCTGATTAGAAACACATCATGTTTCTAATGATGCAACATTGGTTTTTACAAAATCCTTCCTCTCCTGTACTTTTTTTTTTTTTTTTGTTTACCGAAACCTGATCTGATAATAAGTTTTCTAGATTACTTTACATAGTTAAAGTTAGTTATATAGGGATTAAGTTAGTTATTAAAGTTAGTTATATAGAAATGCACTGATTAATCGGCAGTACTGCTTAATCGGCCATATTCGGCCACTTTGCCGATTATAAATAATCGGCAAAGTCGAGAAGGTTAATCTGTGGGAAAAATATTTTTTTTTAAAAATATTTTTTAAAGTATACCTTCACTAAGAGACTATAATGAATAATTTTATTAACAGTAATAATAATCTTCACAGTTGATATAAAGTTTTTAATCAATTAATTCGCCTACTTTGAATAAATTTACACACGGACATTGTTGCAACATTTTTCATGCGTCGATACTTTTTTCCTTAGTATAATGCTTTTAGATAACCTTTTATTTTCACAAAGAATCAAAGTCTTGAATTAAATCGCTAGTAACAATATAAACATTCAATATAAAAGTAATCCTAAATTGGAGTGCTGACCACAGACTTCCCTCAACAATTGACAGTATGAAAATTGGTTGTAAGAAAGTTGATACATTTTTGAAATTATTTTAAGAAAGTGAAGAAAATGGAAAAAAAAATCTACTCTCAGAAAAAAATTACTTACTATTTCTAAACTCCTAATTATAAGAGAAAGACAAAAAACAGTCGTGATGAATTTGGTAGTATTAAAACAATCTTCCTGATCATTAATCAGCTCAGCCGATTAATCGGTAATCAGTCAATTTGCTTATCGGTGCATCCTTAGTCTAATATACTTTCTGAGTGATATTTATTACTTAAAAGAATACGAACAAATGCAGGTCTGTTATTAAAACTTTAATCATTTGTGAAACTGAAAAACAAGCTTATATATAAATAAAGCAGAATTTTAAAATGAATTATTTTTAAAGTAGCTAAAAGTATACTGATTAAATTAAAACAAACCACTTGACCAACTGACCACTTTTTTGATTATATATTCCTTCCCATTTCTATCATAAGGGTCCACTGTAAAGTTCACTGACACTATCATAAGGTCCACTATCATAAGGGTCCACTATATAAGTTCTTTTCCGACTTTTTGACAATCCTCACTTTGGGGCTCTCTGCAACTGATGTCAGTTTTGGGGGGAGGGGGTGAAATCTTGATATTTTGTGACAAGGGGAGTAAGGAGGTAACAAGAAGTGTGACACCACGCATTTTTATAAGAATTTATTTATAAAAACAGGGTAACATAGCAAAACGGGACGGGAGCATGGTGGAGTGTGACACTTTGCGACAAAGGATAGAGGTGGTCTGAAATGTTGACCAAAGTGTGACATTATTGATGGATAGCCTCTTTCAGTTTCTTCGATTAACAAGTAGCTGTTGTTTGGCATAGCACCTAAGTTCAGTTTAATTAGAGACTCCACGTTTTGCTTTCCTTTAAAAGATGAAATATTTTTTTAAATAAAAGTTTTAATCACCATGTGTCTTGTATTTGTCAATCTTCCCTGCTGATCTTTTTTTTTAAACTTCCTTACACTTTGAGGGTTACCGAAACGAAGATACTCGTGGGACCTAATGCAGAAGTGACTTTCAAAGCCTACTTTTTCAAATCAAATGAAAAATATGTATATAAATTTTTTACACTACGATATTTAATTGTACAGCTGTGTGCTTTATGTTGACTGAAATCTTTTAACTCACTACACTTTGATTAAACCAACCATCCCTAACTTTCGTCAATGTTAAGTCTAACTTTTTTTTCTACTTCCTGAAACAGAAATCTTAAATTTATCCATGATATGAATTTTTTCAGTCGTAAAAAGTAATTCTTGATAAAATAGGTTAAAAATTTAATATTTTCTTCAGTCTCTATAACGTTAAAACTTTCAAGTTTCTCAAAACGAATAAAAATTAAATTCTTATTCAAGTTCAACTTCAAGGACTATTCCCAATTAAATTCGTTAGAAGGAAACTTTTTTAAGTGTTCAAATAAAAAAACTCAAACATATTAATGAGGTGTCCTGTAATTTAATTCTGATTAAAACATCATTATTTTAAAGCAAAAATTTTGTTTGAATCAGTCGATTGCTTCTAACTTATTGTTTATATAAATATTTATTATTTATATAAACAACACTCAAAACAAATTAAAACTAAATTCTTATTCAAGTTCAACTTCATAGACGGAAATTTTTTTAGTTGTTCAAATAAAAAAACTCAAACATAGAAATGAGGTGTCCTGTAATTTAAATCTGATTAAAACATCATTATTTCAAAGCAAAAATCTTGTTTGAATCAGTCGATTGCTTTTAACTTATTCGAGACGCTGACATGTTGACCGCCTCTTATGTCATTACATGAACTTCAAATTTCATTTTGAAAATTTTATTGAATTATTTGCTAAAGCTTTTGACACATTTTGGCTTTTATACGTAACTTTCATGCTATTTTAGGATTTCTTTAATACTTTTTCCTATTTATACTTTCGCAGGGAAATTAACAGAATTGAGAAAACTGCAGTACATTGAATAGTTTTCATATTACTATGAAACCGTTATACAGGGTGTCCACTCCAATCGTGGACCAATAGCTAATTTCTAAACCGTTAGAGATAAGCATATAGTTTATTTAGGAAAAAATCTCCAAATTACGAAAGGAATTTTGGGTCTATTCAATGTTTTTCAAAAAATCAAATTTTGAAAGAGTTACGAAATTTAAATTTTTATACAGCCCCCCAGTCCTATCAATCATCTTTAGTAAAACATTCTTGACACTGTAACGTTTAAAACTAAAAAAAAATCACTCTTCTACGACAAAAATTGACCGAGTTATGACGTTTTGAAAAATCAAGATTTTGAAGGATTTCGCATACGGTCCCTAAAGCGATCTCTCAATGACGTCATGAAACAATGCAAAATCTTGATTTTTCAAAACGTCATAACTCGGTCAATTTTTGTCGTAGAAGAGTGATTTTTTTTTAGTTTTAAACGTTACAGTGTCAAGAATGTTTTACTAAATATGATTGATAGGACTGGGGGGCTGTATAAAAATTTAAATTTCGTAACTCTTTCAAAATTTGATTTTTTGAAAAACATTGAATAGACCCAAAATTCCTTTCATAATTTGGAGATTTTTTCCTAAATGAACTATATGCGTATCTCTAACGGTTTAGAAATTAGCTATTGGTCCACGATTGGAGTGGACACCCTGTATTACCGTTAACTATTAATGCAATCATGATCTTCCGTTAGGAGTAACTAAAATATTGCTTCAAAACTAAGTTCTTTTCGCCTAAAGTTATGTAAATATTTTCCACAAAATAAAAAGCAGTTATACTTGGTAAAGTTTCGCCAGTTAACGGTATTTTTTAACATTTTAAAACCCTCCTAAAAATGCTTGATCAAAACAAAAGATCTTTTCATCCACGTTTAGTTATAATTTTGCTTTGATGAACAACCGAACCAAATTCGCGAAATCCGGGATTGATTTTTTTAGAATAAAAATCATTTTATTATACATTTATTTCAGCTGCTTGAAAATGAACAAAAATTTGTTTTAATGAAAATATGAAGCACATGATACACATATTCAGTTAAAAATACTTCAAGCAAATTCGTTTTTGCAGAAATAACTATTTGGAGGACAAGTGACAGATAGATTGCCATCTAAAAAGCTGCTCTACAAATACACCCTTTTTTAATTTTTAATTCAACTGTATAATCTTCATAAAATTTAGTTTCATTTAATTTTAATTGGCTCCATTTATTTTTTAACAGAAACGTCAGCTTACGCATTTTCAAGCCTAGTGTATTTTGTTTCTATCTTAACTTCTTGCACTTAAATGAGATTAAAAATTGCGCCCATTCCAGCAAAAAAAGATAAATCTGCTAAAAAGCTTTTAAATATCTGCAGAAAATTAAAGCATATTTAGAACATACCTCAAAAAGTCAAAACTAAGACAAAACTGAGGGAAAAAATGTGGATTTTCTTCAGATTATATTACAGACAAAAGTAGAATTTTTCTATCTTCTTAAAGTGTGCACAAATCATTAAAAAAACTTCAAAAAGAAATTTTTGCACGTTTTCCGCAGATTATTTTTAGCTGGGACCCTGCAGAGCAGAGTTTAGTATTTAATAACAATTTACTTAGGACTTGAAAATGCATCTCAAAATACATAGTATCCTAAAGAGGTTATGCAACCTCAAACTAAAGAAACATAGATCTTCAGCATTTAAATATTCTTGCAGACCTCAAAAAAGCAATTTTGATTTCTGGTCGTAAGATAATGAACGACATATAGCACTGATTCATTGAAAATTAAATCTCTCGATAAGAAAGAGGAATGTAGACCTGGGTTCATCCTGGCAAAATCTGATGTTTCTCAATTTTTTCATGTTGCTTACAAGAATTCTGAGCGAATAGTACCAACACCTTGAAACATTTTCACTCGGCATGGTTGCTTCATGCATAGGAAGCAACCTCTTTCCAAACCATTAAGAAAATGTTGCTTTTCAAGAGAAAGCAATCTTTCTTTATTGCATCATAGGAGCTGTCTTTTCAACAAGAAAAATATAAGACTGGATATGTTCGTTCAGAAAATTATTAATAATAATAATAAATAATAATAAAAAATAATTATAATAATAATTATTATTATAATTATTATAATAATTATAATAATAATAATTATTATTATTATTATTATTATTATTATAATTATTATAATAACAATAATATTAATTATTATAATAATAAAATAATAATAATTATTATAATAATAACAATAATATTAATTATTATTATAATAACAATAATATTAATTATTATAATATAATAATAATAATAATAATTATTATTATTTTATATCACTATTATTATTATTATTATTATTATTATTATCATTATTATTATTAATATTATTATTACTATTATAATTATTATTATTATTATTATTATCATTATTATTATTAATATTATTATTACTATTATAATTATTATTATTATTATTATTATCATTATTATTATTAATATTATTATTTTTATTATAATTATTATTATTATAATTATTATAATAATTATTATTGTTATTGTTATTATTATTGTTATTGTTATTGTTATTATCATCTTGGGTGTGTGTGTTTTTCTTTTAATATTTTTACGGAAGGCAGTTATAGTGTATAACCACTAGTGCTATGAGTGTAAATAAGTTGAATGAAATTAATTACGTAAGTGATGAAAACATTGTTTATTAACATTAAGGTTTGGTAAACAATAACATTTGTAAACTGTAAAATGCAGCAAATCAACTGCACAGAAGTTTTGAAGTTTGCCTTTCAAAGTTAAGCAACTTTTCATAACAAATTACGTAAAAGTTGTTAAGGTGACTTTGGAAGTTAACTTTGCTTTTTCAAAAGCTATTCTCACCAAAGCATTTCTTACGCGAACCTTTTTATTATTGCAAAATGACATTTATTTCTCTAATTGAGTAACCGGGTGGATACCGTGTATATTTAGTATACATTTTGTTTTGATTTTTCTCATTCTTGTTTTTGATGTTACGTACTAAAATAAATTTTCATGTAATACTATTACTATTTTCCTATAAAATAATGATTTCAAAAAAAAAAAAAAAAAAACATATATTTTCCGATCTAAAAAAAGCTTCTAAAAGTTTTTTTCGAAGTGTTGCAACTGTACCCAAAGTGGGTCAATTTGATATACTAATGAATAAACTATTATACTGTTGTAATAAGCAATGAAAGAAGTCTTAGGCCTAATTAGGTGATAAGAAATAACTTTGCAACCAGTACCAACATAACTAAAGATATTTTCTCTAAAATATGCTCCTTCATGTATTTCAGAAGGAATTTCCTTCATTTTTTTTTTTTTTTTTTTGAAAAAAAAAAAACCCTTCAAATATAAGCGACTTAAAATAGGTACAGCCATGCCCCCTATTCAAAGTATACAGTAGTATCTTGCTTTATCTGATATTTTTACTTTAACACATTATATAACAGTAGAAAACAATGCGCTAAAAATTACTTTTGTTCACAAAAACAAAACGAATAACTCTCAAACAAACATAGGTTCTCCCACATACACATATTGATTGAATAATTGTAAGTCGATTGCTTCATAAAATTATCAGTTCTGGGCACATGTGCAGTTGAAAATTAAAGCTTTTGTATCATCGTAACCCTGTATCAATTGGACCCACTCCCCCCATATATATATATATATATATATATATATATATATATATATATATATATATATATATGGGTGATTCTACGCTATTTGAATTCAGACGGCCAATGGAAAAACTTCATGTAAATCTGATTTTATTAATGTTTTTGTATGCTTAAGCATTACAGACTATTATCTTTTTTATGGACCACCCAATTAAGTCACTACAATTATTTTATTTTAGAATTTATAGCTGAAAATAGTCATAAATGTATACTCCCCTGGCCTGTCCAAATACTAGTTTTTATACAAACATGTTCGACGTTCAATTTTTGCTAACTTGGCATAATGTTTTTTGCCAGAATCATACACTTACATTAACAGAGAAACATATTTAATTAGTATACATTGAAAAAATATTTATCATTATTTAAAAAAAATACACTTTTCAACGGGCCATATCAACAGTGTCACCTTCACCTGGCGAACTTCAACGACTGAAATTTCGCATTGAAAATGCATAAGGATGATGTTGATTACGAATAACCAGTGTAATACTGAGTAAAGTTAAAAGCAAGCTAAGAGTTTTTTAAAAAAATCGAATATTATTGCATCGGTTCTCGTTGAAAGTGCCTCAAAGCGTGTTGCGCCAGTCGTTGTAGTATTTCCCTTGGTAAGTATAACTTTTTATATTTCATCGTTACATAAGTGTGCATATGTATAATGTAATGCTTATTGTGTGCAGACATCATGGTTTACGTGAAGTTCTGGTAAGAAGAACGCGTGATGTTGTTTTTATAGGTAATGTGTGATTTTGTCACTTCTCTGGCGTCACTCCCCTGGCAGTTTTGTTCCAAAAAAGGGTAAATATACATTAAAATTGTGTTATAAGCATAATTAATTTCATTTTTAATCTTAATTGCCCCTGGGAAAGCAATTTGAATGAACGTAAATAATGCGGGAAGTATTTTTATTTGGGATCTGTGGTGCGACTTGTATGCAACATGTCGTGTTTTCAAGATTGATTTTTTTATTTTATTACAACGCGTAAATTTTTTTTGAATACAGGTCTTATAGAAATGATTCCATTCTATGATTTTACACCGAAAAATAAGTGAAATAATAGTAAATCAAACCAGAATTCTGCCAGTAGTGTCACTCCCCTGGCAACGCATTTTCCCCTGGTATCGATAAACCCCCCAAAAATTTAAATTTCGTCTGGCCCTTACCACTACAATCATAAAAATAGCGGCTACTAGTGATATAATGAGTGTGAAATTAAACAGATTATTTTTTCTTTGGGGACACAAAAAACGCATTGACCGTAGAATCACCCATATATATATATATTCATTATTAAGTATGTTTCAGTTTTAAATAAATGTGCTGCTTATCCGATACGCTATACAATTAATTCTTATTATTTGTAATCATTGCTTCTAGTTTCAAAATACGTTCAGGTTTAAAATATTTTTTCACTAAAAAGTAGAAAAAATGAATTTAGCAAAATGCGGCAACGATTTTGACTACAAAAGGGTTAACAAAAATTTTAGAGTTACTTCGTTAGTTTCACGGGAACCTAATTTTTAAAAAGAGTCTTGTGATTATCGAAGAATTACCAAATGCTTTAACCATTTCGCACGTTAGCACTCGAGCTTAAGCGATCACTTATTATTTTGTTTGTATTTCGGTTGGAAACGCGCGTTTCCAACCGAAGAACCAACGAACGCTTCGTTTTGAATTTATGTATTCAAACAAATACAAGGGATACCGCTGTAATTATATTTATAACACAGCATCATGAGATAAGATACAAAACCGACAAGAATGTAAGCTAAGAGGCAAAATAAAAATTACAGCACTGTAACAGAGACAATCTCCGATAAACATGCTATTGATTTAAGCTTCAAAACATTTTAAGCAATATAAAAAAAAACAATAGAAACAATTAAAGCTTTAAAAACAAAAAAAGTCATTAAAATGTTGACTTCCAATCTACGGAATAACTCGTAGTATGTGAGCTTAACTGATTAAGTCCACTTTGATTTCGCTCGTAGCTGCTGTGTTCACTGTTTTCATACCGATTCGAGCGCATATGTAATGCACAGACATAAGTAGACCAATTTAGCTTCTGAGAAATTACCAATAAGTCCAAACTAGCTCTCAAGTATATGGGTTTTTGCTAAACTCATATGCTACGAATTTTTCGTATCGTGGCAGTCAACGTGTTAAAAATGTCAACGCCTTTGGAAAACTTGTTTAAATTTTTATAGCACCTGTACAAGCAATAGCTGCTAATGTAATCCGAAGATCATGAGTTCGAATCCCCAGCGGCTCAAAACCTTTTCAGAAAATTTTATAAGTTTTAATAATTATACAATTTATGCCCATTGCTGAATTGTGAACTACTGCTCTATTGTCGCTGAAGTCAGAAAAGAAAACTTCTTTTCAATCGGTAAATCGTACTGTATGTATATTTTTTAACAGTTCAACACAATAAAGGCATCGTTTTCAACTTATTGTGTTATTTTATCACGCATCGCAGTAATTTATAGCATCCAAGAATAGACGCCATTAGCTAAGTTGGTCAAAGAAGCGTGCAAATAACGTGCAACTCGTGGGTTTGATTCCCACATTGCCTGAAATATCGTTTTGGATTAAAGCATCGGCCTTTAGCACAATTTTGACTAAAATTTCCATGAATATATACAATCTAAACTCATTACATGTATCTAAACCAATGTTGTTCAGAAGAGAAAATGTTTATTTTAATAGATCAAATAGGGTCACCTGGGGTAATTCCTGGTCAAAAAGCATTAACATCCAATTATCACAAAATCTATCTAAGTTAGAGTTACAAATTTTGGTATGGAGGAAGCATATTGGGATGTCCATCGAATTAAATATTCATGCTATCAACAATACATAATGAACTTGAGTAATTGTCGTTAATTAGTGACCAGGAATTACCCCAGAGATGGGGTAATTCCTGGCCACTTACGGGGCAATTATTGGTCACTCAAATGATTGATGAAAATGCATACATTTTGTAAGTACATTATTAATACAAGTTATTAAACTAATTAGCTAAAGAATTTATTTATATATATAGCTAATTAAACACTGTATTTAGATTTTTTAAGGAAGAATGCAATTGTTTTCAACATAATAGCTTTACTTAATAAAACTTAGCCAAAATACTTTTTATACACTTTGTATGAAATAGCTACAGCTTTTATATCTGTTGTGAATGAATCTTCACCTACCAAATAAATAGGTCCATAAAAAATATGGTGCACACGCACCATACACACTGAGCACATGCTTCTGTCTGTTATGAACAGGTTAAGGTGAACAGTTAAGTGAATAGTACAATGCAGTTACAATTAAGCATTTTTCTTAGTATAATTAAGAATAATTATTAAAACTCATAAAATAATTGGATGAAATTTAACAAAGAAAAATTCAGTATATTGTATACTTATCATTAACAGATAAGAATGTTACATTGCGGTTACAGTTAACTTTGCAGTTAAGGCTCACAGAGTTACATATAGTTTAAATCAATAACATATGTCAATAATAGGTGAAATAATAATCCATAAATATTAAAAAAATGACTGACCAGGTATTACCCCACTGACTAAGAATTACCCCAGTAGCCAGGGGCATTATTTGGAGCCTTCCAGCAAATTATTCAAAACAATAATGGTAAATCCAAAACGATTTTTCAGTAACTGACATGGTACCTAATTCAACCAAAAAAACGAAAAAGAAAAATATTCAGAAGTTTGAGTTTGATCACGATCTTTGTACAAATGTATCAAAACTAAGGCCAATCTTGTTTTACGAAATTTAACAAGCGATTTTAAAAAGATTTTTTTTTCAAACTAAATACACAGTCAACTCATAATTAAGTAATGAATTGCAATGAAGATAGTTCAGAGTACCTCTGTGATTTTTTTCATTTTGCTGAAGGATTATTAAGACATAAAAAGGACTGTGACCAGGAATTACCCCAAAAACTTGCTGACCAGGAATTGCCCCGGGTGACCCTAGATAGATTTTTTAACAGTTCTTAGTATCACCATATACCATTTCTCAAGAGTTTCTCTTTCTTTGAAGGGGGATCCCCCTCCTCCCCCCTCGTAAGTAAGGCGTTATTTTTAAGATTTTTCACACTTTCGGAAAAACATTAAAAAAAATTACATTTTGACCTTTTTTTCGAAAACATATATCTAAAAAACCATATTTTTTAACTCGCACTGTCTAGCGCAAATGCTTAGCACGGATCAGGTAGCATAAAATATTTTAATAAAATTTTAGTGTATTTGTTGACGATAGGCATGATAAATGATTCATAAACGGGTACTAGGGTTGGAAAAGGTAGAGAACATCAGCCTTACGGGGGTATCATACATAATAACATTCGTTCAACGCAAATCCTTATTCCACGTCAACTTTAACTTTTCATTCAATTACGTGCCCTAAACGGCGTATCACACGGATATTTTCCGGCCGAAATTTGAGAATAGAAGTTGCGGTTGATAAAGAGTTACGTTGAACGACTTTTCCTATGTGTAATATTTCCTTAAATTGGGTACAACGCAACAATGCATCCACAACTTCACATTTTCATTTAACTACCTGCGACAGAAACAGCATAGAACACTGATGTTTTTCAGCAGAAGTTGACTGGAGAGTAGAAGTTGCGGTTGAATCGGGAGTTGCTTTGAACGAATTTTCTATGTGTGATACCCTCTTCACACTATGTGCGCCTATAAGTCAGATGTTCTATATAAATATTATGAGGAATGTTGGTATTCTTTCAGACCTGTATGAAACATGACGTTATAAATAAAACACGTTGTACAGTGCACACATTTCCAGCTTATGCTAAATCAAATGTCTAAATGAAATCTTTGCAAATTTAACATTTTTGTATAACCTCATTTGGAGTCACAGGCGACTTATAAAGTTTAAGAAATGCTGCTCCTAAATTCTAGGATAAAAAATCAGAAGAAAAATAAAGCCTTTCAGACTATCAGATAATAAATTTTGCTTAACACATACTAAAATACGAATTTTAATTAAGTCTGAATTCTAATTATATGTCTTAAAAGTTTTTTTTTGGAAAGGCATTTTCTATTTTTGGCAGAGTTAATACTTTTGTAGTTGCTGCAAAAAAAGAAAACATTCTTCACTCAACAAGTATCTTTTTATCTCTTTTCGTCTGCAATTTTGCTAGCTGTGCAAAACTTTGTCTTGGCCAAATGTTACTTTTAGCAGCCGTCGTTCCATGCGAAATGGTTGTATTGTTGTTCCAAACACAGAGCGGGAAAGGGGTGGCACGGGGACCTGCTATTACTCATGTGGCGAAGCTCTCATATTTGGCACTTTTCCTACTTTGCAAGCACGAACCAACTATTTATAAGACGCACTTATTTCTTAAAATCATTTACTTCAAAAGCATTTTGGTGCCCATGATAGAGTTAAAGAGTTTGAGTCATTTTCTTTTGTACGATTTCGACACAGGTCGAAAGTGAAATCGCGCTATTAAATTACCGCGCAAAATAAATTAGAGTTGAAAAGGGGGACTGCTAGAGCAACAGAACAAAAATCTGACGAACTCAGTACCCCAAAATTGCTACTCATTTTTCCCCCTTTGAGTTCATAGCTCTTTTTATGCACCAACATCTTTGTTTCTGGCTGCGTAAATTAATTTCAAAGAAGCATAACATTTTCCTGTTGCTATGTTTATGGGTATATGGGAAGGTCTAAGCATGGAACTTGAGAACAGTTTAAACTCATAGTATTAAAATGGTTAGAAACGATTCCCTGTTATATCTTAGCCATGCATTAAACTTTGCTTTCTTTTCGGTCTTTTACCTTTTGTTAATTTATTTCATAATTTTACCTCCATTATGACCGTTTGCTATCTTTAACAATTATTGCAAGAAAATAAATTAAAAATATTTTAAATCCTTAAAAATTAGTTTCTGGAAATGCTTTTTTTTTAAAATACGACGCTTTCAAAATCAAATAATTACATATGTTCCTGTTTCCGAAATATTCTGTTTAGTTTAGTAAGAAGCTACAGGTATACTATTTATTTTCTGTCAACTATTTCATTATATCTAAATTTTAATGCATAATCGAGCTAATGGACCGCTTTCATTTGCAGTAGAAAAGGGCAGCTTGTTGTTTGCTTCATTTCTTAACACTGATAGGCAAGGTCTTTGGGTCTTTCCAAAAATAGAAAACTAATAGTAATTTGGAAGATAAAATCTTGTTCTTTAAAAAGTATTCCCACAAAGAGACCAAACTAACTTGCTACACCCTCCTACCCTATATCCTCTTTCTTAATGCTCTTTCATCCTACCATTGTTAATGATACCATTTCTGCGATTTTCCGAATGGACATCACTGAATCCATAAAAGAACGAACCTGATCTAAAAGACTATTCATTCACAGTGTTCATTCAGTTTTACTTGTTCAGTTGATAAAAAAATAGGAATCAAGCAACTTTTAAAACCAATCAAGTGAAATTCACATTTGGTAAGGTGGGGTCAAAGTAAGCACTGCGAACTTTTACCCCGTTTCGTCATTTTGTGATTTCATGTTGCTGTAGGCCAGTTACTTATGAAAACCTTGTCTTTTTACTATATAAAAGGTTAAATGCAGCAATATTACTGGACAAAAAGTAAGGAAGATCGGTCTATTCAATTTTACAAAATGTTTGAGCAAAATATTGAAAATCTTACATCAAAACACCACATTTTCTTCCCACTTAAAGAAAAGCAAATCAATGAGATTTTATTTCTCAACTGGAAATGTTTGGACAAACACGCAGACTGGTGGCTGGTCGTTTACCTATATTGGGTCTATAAAAAAGTCACTGTGTACTTTTGTCTCGTACGAACTATTACTCCCACATACCCTAACTATTACGGTACGCGCAATCGTTCGAAAGCATAATTTATAAAAAAAAATGTTTCCTTAGTCAAACCACCCTCTATTTATTGCTTTAGTAATGACTACTGTTCGTGTGCCATCATTATATTAATATTTAAGTATGTACTATTGTGAACAACGATTGTTACTATTATCACTTGCAAATTTCATTGGTATTTTGTTGTCAAGCATCAATGGAAGGGCTTGGGAGATGAAGGGGTTATGCGACAAAACCAAAATTGAGAGTAATTAAAGCTCAAAGTTTTATTGTTGCAGTTGTTGCAGCTCTTTTGTTTTGTGGTTTTGTCGTTAGTGAGCGTGTGAAGCTGATCTAATGACATCTCCTTTTTGATATACCAAGTTTTATTTGCTTACCTGTATCCATTGCTTACCATTGTCCAAAGTGTATTTTCAAAAAATGTAACATAGCTCCTTCATCTTCCACTCTTTAACTATATGCCTTTAGCACTTTCTGGGCCTCGATCTGCTTCGAATTTATGTGCTGGACGAGAAATTGATGAGATATCAGAAAGTTGGTTTAATTTTCTGAAGAGTTAATATTGAGTAGATGTTGTTCAGCAGTCTAGAAAGTTCTTGACAGCTGGACGTTAGCCAAGTTCTTGGCTTCAAAGAATCTTCGAAAGAATATTACAATACAACTTTTTTAAAACGGAAGTGTTAAATGATATTTTGCTATAGATTGTCAAAGTAATTAAAAAAGCTTAAGAGAAACATCCGTAAGTTCAAAAAGTCATTAGCCAAGAAATGACGCACGAACCATTTTGTCATAACAGCTGCTAAATTGGACTTCGACCAAAATGACAAGTAGCATTTTCATTTAAGATGTCTGAGAATCTGAGGCAAGTGTTTGAGTAGGTTCTAGCTCGTGAATTCACATCATAACTGAAATTCTTGGGAACGATAAAATATTTTAATGTCTCCTACATGAATTACGATTTTGACAAGGCAAGTGTCATTCATAAGATTAAGCTAAGTTAAATGGGAGCAAAGTTATAGAAGTTCAAACAATATCATTAAAAGAGTGAAACATATAAAGAGTATCAAAATATGTGTACCCTCTTTGAATGTTTGCCACGGAAACACTTTTCGTCCTTTTTGAAATATGGGTGATTCTACGATCAATACGTTTTTTGTGTCCCCAAAGAAAAAATAATCTGTTTTATCTCACACTTATTATATCACTAGTAGCCGCTATTTTTATGATTGTAGTGGTAAGGGCCAGACGAAATTTCAATTTTTGGGGGGTTTATCGATACCAGGGGAATACGCGTTGCCAGGGGAGTGACACTATTGGCGGAATTCTGGTTTGATTTACAATTATTTCACTTATTTTTCGGTGTAAAATCATAGTATGGACTCATTTCTATGAGACCTGTATTAAAAAAATTTTCACGTTGTAATAAAATGAAAAAAAAATTAATCCTGAAAACACGACATGTTGCATACAAGTCGCACCGCAGATCCCAAATAAAAATACTTCTCGCATTATTTACGTTCATTCAAATTGCTTTCACAGGGGCATTTAGGATTAAAAATGAAATTAATTATGCTTATATCATAGTTTTAATGTATATTTACCCTTTTTTTGGACAAAAATGCCAGGGGAGTGACGCCAGAGAAGTGACAAAATCATACATTACCTATAAAAACAGCATCGCGCGTTCTTCTTACCAGAACTTCAAGTAAACCGTGATGTCTGCACACAATAAGCATTACATTGTACATACGCATACTTATGTAACGATGAAATATCAAAAGTTATACTTACCAGAGGAAATACTACAGCGACTGGCGCAGTAAGCTTTGAGGCACTTTCAACAAGAACCGATGCAATAATATTCGAATTTTTTTAAAACCTCTTAGCTTGCTTTTAACTTTACTCAGTATTACACTGGTTATTCGCAATCAACATCATTCTTATGCATTTTTTATACTAAATTTCAGTCTTTGAAGTTCGCCAGGTGGAGGTGACACTATTGATATGGCCCGTTGAAAAGTGTATTTTTTTTTAATAATAATAAATATTTTTTCAATGTTTACTGATGAAATTGGTTTCTCTGTTAATGTAAGTGTATGATTATGGCAAAAAACATTATGCCACGTTAGCAAAAATTGAGCGTCGAACATGTTTGCATAAAAACTAGTATTTGAACAGGCCAGGGGAGTATACATTTATGACTATTTTCGGCTGTAAATGCTAAAATAAAATAATTGCAGTGAATTAATTGGGTGGTCCATATAAAAGATAATAGTCTGTAATGCTTCAGCATGCAAAAACATTATTAAAATCAGTTTCACATGAAGTTTTCCATTGGCCGTCTGAATTCAAATAGCGTAGAATGACCCATATAACGGCTTAAAATAATTGTTGAGATCAAATGAACTTTGAGTGACGAAAATTCATTCTCAATGGTAACTGGAAAGCTACAACATAAGAGAAGTACAAAAACAGTGTAAAAGAGAGTTTTAATCAGATTTACAAACGAAAAAAAAATATTTGGTTGCTGAAAAGTTAAGGAAGGAGGAAATGTTAATAACGTCATCGAGTACCATTTTAGATGACTACTACCATCCAGTCTCACAAAATGTCTTCAGAAACAAAATCAAATCTGACAGAGTCGCAGAATCTTGGAGTTGTAACAAGCTAATTTGCTTAAGACGATAAATTTTCATGTAACCTTCCATAGTCCCTGACTTTTACCCTGATTCTTTTTTTCTGTGGTACATGTCAAAAGCACAATGTTTATAAGCAAAACCAGCTATAGTCAATTAGTTGTGATCAGCCATTGAGATAGAATGTGCCCAAACAACATTCGCAGCAATAAGAAATGTTTTGGATTCCTTTGGTCAGCGTTATCAGCTATGACTGAACCTCAATGACCCACAGTTGACCACTCTAGTTAAATGGCTGATTTCTACATTATTTTATTTTCATTACTAAAAATTTTCTGTATCATAATTATTGTTTGTGTTACATTTAACCAACAAAGGTATACATTGTTTAGGGACACCCTGTATACGTATTTATTTTTTTCACCTCCCACGAAAGATTTTTTAAAAGTAGATTTACTAGTATGCTGATGTGTTTTTCTAGACATTAGCTTCAGAAACGTTTTCTTTTGGACCTGCCTAATAATGTAAATAGCGTGGTAGCCAATTTTCTAAACTTTTGGCTAATCTTTGCACTTATTTTCTCACTTATGAGTGGAAACAGGAACGTGTACGAAAACGAGATTTTGCAAAAAAAAAAAAAAAAAAAA
Source organism: Uloborus plumipes (assembly GCA_038373865.1). Classification (NCBI taxonomy): domain Eukaryota; kingdom Metazoa; phylum Arthropoda; class Arachnida; order Araneae; family Uloboridae; genus Uloborus; species Uloborus plumipes. The sequence continues at coordinate 155,999 of JAXGGA010001142.1, forward strand.
CTCAGGGTTGAACTAGTCGTGGTTAACTTGAACGAGACGATTGAACGAAAGATATTTTGGAAGCGTTGAGAACTATACAAAATAACTACCTATAACTAAGTGAAAGTTGAGCAAGTCAAAATGCGGTACTGCTGAATTTTTCTATGAAATTCTCCTAGAAGGGAAGAGCGACTGAGAACAATGGGCTATTTTTTGTTTCGTTTATTACAATTTCCTTAACTTTTTTTTTTTTTATTTTGAATGGCAGAACATGATTATACGCCTCTTAACTGTCAATGCAATTTTTTTCGTATTTTTCTTTCTTATATTCCTTTTTAAAAATTGATTTTCAAAATACTCTGAACTTGCCCTACTGTGCCTTATGTGGTCGGCACAATGGGATATAACATGGGGTATAGAGGGACTTTGAGAAAGGCTCATAAAATCCAGCTATATTATGAAAACATATTATTACTATTAAATACAGGCTAAGGTATACAATTATAACATTTATTTTTTTAAAATATAGTTTTGGCCAACTGCATGTGTATTTTTAAAAAGTCAAAAGTTTTAGTTTCAATTTACGCCAAAATAGGGTTCAAATAGACTCTTAAAAACAAAAAATTGATATAGAGTATTATATTTGTTAATTTAAAAGTTTACCTCATTGTATTGGTGCTGATTTTAATCAAAAATGAAATTCTTGGCTGAATTTCATACAGATTACTTATAGGACCAACATTGCTTTGAACTGTGATTAACAAGAGTGCTTTTTTTATAATCATCAAACATAAGCAAATTACCATTTCACTGCTTGAGTGTATTAAGGTTATAAGCAGAAAATATGCTTAATAATTATGCTAAAGCTCGCAAGATTTAAATTAATGGTATAAAAATGCTCAAGTAACTCCACCCAACGACTTTAAACATTAATATTCTGTTACTTCATAAAACAGGACAATTCACCATCCAGCAGGTACGTGCGGTGCAACGGGACAGGCTACCTGAAAACGGGATTGTCCCGCTCAAAGGGAACGTAGATTATAGTTACGTTTTTAAAATCATTGACAAGATGTTTGTTTTAAAATCAACAAATATTATATATCACAACCCAAGTAGCATTCGTTTTTTAAAGGTTGTAAAACGGTTATTAACGTTGTAACAACCGCTTAAAAACGTTTATAAAACGTTTAAAGGTTATTTGTGCTACCTGGGAAGAGTAAGTACAAAGCTGATTTCCATATCTTAATTGGACATGCGAAATAATTTAAAGAAAATCCCTTTAAAATTTTAGATGATTTATTACCTTTTAGTTTTTTTTAGAAATATTTACGTTAAAACACCAAACCTTGACCAATTTCTGAGGATAGGTTTTTGCATCATTCGCAAAAAATGTGTCAGCACTAAAAATATATTCTCAAAGTTTCTTTGATAATACAACAAAGTTTTTCCTCTTTATTTGCCTAAAAACCTAGCACACAATTATAAAACATTCGTTGAACAGACTTTCTTACTATTCGTTCATGCAATTTTTAATACATACTGCTTAAAAAAATAATAATTAAAATATTAGAGTAACCCACAGTTCTGGAGAAAGGCAAAACTTCTATTTCCGTACTTCGTGTACTATATGGGCGTTTCTCTGTAAACTCGTAATTGGCTGTCCGGACAGAGTATTTTAACAATAATCAAGTGTAATAAAGAAATTATCTCGCTTAGTTCAAGTAAAGCATTAATACTTTGTAGCCCAATTGAAGGGACAGGGGGAAAAAAGATGAAAGTCACTTTTTTATCGATTTTGAGATATTAGAGCTATCTAGGGGTTATGAAGGAGTTCTATCATCTGGTAGAACAACAAGGGGAAAAAATTAGAATTGACTGAAATGTGCATGAAAAGATTCGGGGTAAGAGGGAAAATAGATGAATGTCACAAGCGCGGATGGAAGAAAGATGAATGTCAATTTAAATTTACCGGTAGAGGGCAGCTGTGTTGCGGAAACCTCCTCGCAATCAGCTTATCACTCACTAACTTGTTGAATCGTGTATCGCTAAATTCATATTGTTTTTGTGGCTTATTGTTTTTCCTGAATTGCTTGTGTATAAAAAGATAATATTGGGTAACAGCATGATGGATACTCTGAATTCTGCAGAGAGTAGTGATGAGGTGGGGAAAGTTCCGACCAAACTGACAAAAAAGAGGAAACCGACTGGGAGAATGAATGAGGTTATGAAGAAACTAAGGCTCTCTTCGCATGAACCAGGACCTGACTGTAAGTGTTCTCGGCTTAAATGTTTTCAAACTGTATCTGAATTTGCGAGGATGAAATTGATAAAGGAGTTCAACGAAATTAACTCCTATGACGAACAAAGTTCCTTTCTTTCTGGACTGGTTACTGTGCTACCCGTGCAGAAACGAAAGAGCATGGAAGGCAGTAGTCGCGAGAAAAAGGCTTCTTACGCTTTTAGAGTGAGTGTCAATCTTGATGGGACCAACAGAGATTTTTTAGTTTGTTTCAAGGCGTTCACGTCTATTTTTGGCATTATGTCTAAACGGGTTCAAACCATTCAACAATCATCAACTAAGAAGGGTTGCAGTCCCAAAGATAATAGGGGTAAACATGCAAATCGACCTCATAAAATGACGGATCAAACTCGTGATCTTGCAAAGGATTTCATAAATTCGTTGAAGGGACGGAAATCCCATTATTCTTTAAACGATTCGGACAAAATATATCTACCCGAAGATCTTAATTTGTCCAAATTGACCAAGATGTATAATGAAATTAACAAAGAGAACATCGTACATTATGACACATTCCGATCAATTTTCAACAATGAATTTAATATATCGTTCGGCTATCCGAGAAAGGATACCTGCAGCACGTGTGACGCCATCAGGTCTCAGAAATCAGCAATTGAATCAGGCACCGCAACCACTCTGCCAGACTCGCAAAAAATATTTGATCCCAAAAAGGAAATACAAAAATTGGAAACTGAGCACAAACTTCACCTATTGAAAGCTGAAAAGTTTTATTCAATAAAAAGGAATTTCAAAAAAATTAGTAAAAGAAATCATGCTGTTGCTGCCATTGCCATGGACTTTCAGAAGAATCTACCTACCCCCAACATAACGACCAACGACGTTTACTATAAAAGACAGCTCAACTTTTACAGCTTCAATATCCACGTTCTGTCTACCGGAGATGCAGCTTTTTACACGTACGATGAGAGCGTTGCTCGTAAAGGATCCGACGACGTTTGTTCCATGCTCGATAATTACGTGACCAATTTTTTGTCAGAAGAAGTTCGTAATCTCGTCATATTTTGCGATTCCTGTGCTGGGCAGAATAAAAATTATACCCTAATTCGTTACCTTCATCATTTAGTGACTGAGAAGCATCGTTTTGACAGTGTTGAAGTATATTTTCCCATTCGAGGGCATTCATACCTCGAATGTGATAAAAACATGAGTTACATCAACCAGCAGACTTACGTTGAGTTGCCCGATGAATGGAGGGATGTTATAAGAAATAGCAGAGAGAGGCCGTCGCCCTTTGCTGTGATCAACTGCCAGCAAGAACTTTTCAAGACATGGACAGAATTCTTGACGCCTATGTACTTGAAAAATTGCCCCTTTCCCACTAGGCCTGTACGTTGTTTAAAGGTCATGAATGAACATCCTTCAAAAATTTTTCACCGAAACACTTTTTCTGGTTGTTACATGGACACTGAAATACTTTGAAAAAAAAACAAAAAGGGGAAAAAACGCAAGAAAACGTCCTGCTCCACGTAGACCTTTAACTAACCTGTATGATGGACCATTGCCGATTTCTCAACCAAAGTTCAACGACTTGCAACAACTAAAAAATTTTTTGGTTAACCCTGCTGCGAAGGCATTCTTTGAGAATTTGCCCACCTTAAATCCAGCAGCTGTTCACGATGACAGCGAAGATGTATACCTGGATTACCCAGATGAATAAATTTTCATAAAATTTTTTGTTCATTGTCAGTTGATTACTAACATCTATTAGGAACTGATACACTAAAAAAAGCATGATTATATTACAAAAGGAGTTAAGAGCAAGAATCTGAGAGAGTGTCACGCCTGTGATTCATAAACTCTCAGATTTTCTCCCATAAATTACCAAATGTTTATTATCTTAATAAAAGACCAAATCCAGAATTTTTTGCTCTAAAGTTGAGTTGTTTAGTTTTTATGGATCCCTAAAGATGAAGGCGCGGCATCAAAAATTAAGCGGATTTTCAAGACATGGAAGTTGCCGTGAGCCAAAACTCTTACCAGGAACTGTTTAACTCCAATTTTCTTTTTGTATATGGAATATAGAAGGTTGAAACTTTACAAAATGAATGCTAAATTTGTGGTAAGTTGTTGCCGTAAGGTCAGTAAAGGCCCTCAAAACAAGGCATTTTTGACGTTTTTTAGCGTTTTTGAGGTCCAAAAACAGCTTATACATTTCAGTTGGCACGGCAAAAGTAGTGTCGTTTGAAAGACTAGTGTAAGCACTTTAAAATAATGTATAAATAACCGAGGAAAGTTCAACGTGCTTTTAGTTGCGTAAGGCCGAAATATGAAAAATGTCATATTTTACCGATATTCAAACGGTCATAACTTCCTCTGCCAACAACATATTGGAATATTTTTTTTGCCAATGTCATACTCTATTCTTTGTCTTAACAGAACAGTTGAGTCCTTTGAGGCGAAATGTGAAAAAATTTTTTACAAAAAATTTATTTTTTCCTGTACATTTTTTGTAAAAAAATTTTTCACATTTCGCCTCAAAGGTCTCAACTGTTCTGTTAAGACAAAGAATAGAATATGACATTGGCAAAAAAAAATATTTCAATATGTTGTTGGCAGAGGAAGTTATGACCGTTTGAATATCAGTAAAATATGACATTTTTCATATTTCGGCCTTACGCAACTAAAAGCACGTTGAACTTTCCTCGGTTATTTATACATTATTTTAAAGTGCTTACACTGGTCTTTCAAACGACACTACTTTTGCCGTGCCAACTGAAATGTACAAGCTGTTTTTGGACCTCAAAAACGCTAAAAAACGTCAAAAATGCCTTGTTTTGAGGGCCTTCACTGACCTTACGGCAACAACTTACCACAAATTTAACATTCATTTTGTAAAGTTTCAACCTTCTATATTCCATATACAAAAAGAAAATTGGAGTTAAACAGTTCCTGGTAAGAGTTTTGGTTCACGGCAACTTCCATGTCTTGAAAATCCGCTTAATTTTTGATGCCGCACCTTCATCTTTAGGGGTCCATAAAAACTAAACAACTCAACTTTAGAGCAAAACATTCTGGATTTGGTCTTTCAATAAGATAATAAACATTTGGTAATTTTTGGGAGAAAATCTGAGAGGTCATGAATCACCTCATAATGCTAGGCGTGACAGTTTCTCAGATTCTTGCTCTTAATAGAAATCAAACTTTGTTTTTCATTTTTCTCGAAATCACTTTTTGGTCACTTTCATCTTTTTTCCCCCTGGCCCTTCAATTGTATTTGGAGCGACAACAGCTTTTTTTTTTTCTAGAAATTTTCTAAGTGCTAAAAACACAGTCCCTGGCTGTCCCAATCGTATAGTCTAACACTTAAAGGTAATATTTCAAAAAACCTATTAACAGTACATAAATTTGGCAATTAATATCTAAAAATAGAATAATGCAACTATATTTTTTTATGAAATAAGGTCTAATTACGTATTTCTAAAACTTAATATTGTCATGTAAGTTCTGTCCGGAGTTTTTTCAAACAGTCCCTGCCACAAATTCAAAGCTGCAATAGAAAAAATCTATTACTCTTGCAAATGTTTTTTGGCATGAAGTTTAACGTAATCAGTGTGAATTTGTCGAAATTGCCGAGAACGGTGTTGAAACGCCACTTTGTTTAGTTTCAGAGTCACATTTGTGATGAAAGTATGCATCTTGGTCGTTGCGAAAACAGTCCTCTGGTAAGTGATTTTACTAATGTTAATTAGTTTAATTATGAGACATATTATTTATTATGTCCATGATTTGTGTCTACATGTATGGGTAGTTTCGTAACAAATTATTTTCCAATAGTTTTGCAAATATTACGCAACTAAGTGAAAATACACAGTCCCCTGTCATGATTTATCAGAAAAACACAAACTTCAATTGGCCCTCTTTCGAACCAAAGTAATAGATTCATTTCCTGAGCAATAGTATTATAATTATACCAACATTTCAAAAAAACATACCCGGACAGATTCTGCATGGAAAATGACGAGTTTACAGAGAATCGCCCATATAAATAAAGTTTATTTTAAACAAAAAGGTACTGGTGCATAATTGTAGAACTCAAAAATTTAAATGATTAATTATAAACATTAAACAACCTTTCGCAGTAATTTTGCAGAGACACATGTAGTGACGTTTGGCTACATCAATAATTCAAATCCTAATGTTATTTTAAAAGGTACGGTCTATATTAGCTTTCAGTAATAATTTTGAGACATTCACGTTTTCTGAACAAAACATAAGCAAACAGATGAGATACTTATATAGATTTCGAAGTTCTGCGTTAAAATCCAAAGATTACTTGACTTGTACTTGCTGTTTAGAAATGCAAATCTACGAACTACACTTTGATTTTATCAGTAACTAACATCTGCAAGTACGAACCCGTTTTTTCCTATCGCGGGAATATTTGGCCAGTATCTTGGTCTTGGATCTAACTTGGAGGCGGTAAATTATCGCTCATGGACAGCAATAGCGGCACAACTCAAAAATCATGATTTAAGATAAACGGGTTTGCTGCCATCTTACGGCCTAATATTGAATTATGAGTTGTGCTAGTGTTGCTACTGAAAAGAATGTGAATTTTAATGTTTATACATCTGTTCTAAGTTCAAAACGCGTGTTTTTTGAGTTGTGGCACTATGGCAGTCCATGAGTCTGTATGTAGGCAATGGATGCCACCCGACCAGGTCTCATACCTGAATCCACACCATCTAGAATCGTAAACAGTGCATGTGAATGGGATAAAGTCGAATTTCTACCTTCTGGGGCCCTACTCTCATTGTATCGTCAATATAGTCGATACCGAGAATACGGGTTTTTTGTGCCCCGTGACGTCACATCTCGTGAGACACGAATAATCGCTAATCTCAAAGCCACTTCCAATTTAAGGTATCTAGAATCGCGCCGAGAAGTTTACGACAGGGTAAGAAGACGTGAGATGCCTTCCTCGGCAGTGAGAAGCTGTTTGTTTATTCCATTTTTTCTCAGCGCGGAGTGTGCCATAATGTTTATAAGTTCTGAAAATGTGGTTTAGTATGTTTTTACATTGAGAGTTAAGATTTTTTCTTTATTTTGAGTTTGAATTTGGGAGAGGCATCCATTTATCGGCAGTAATTGGAACTCTGCAACTTTGCCGATTATCTATAATCATCTTATTTTACTGATTAATTGGCCAAAATTTTGCAAATTGAAATTACTTTAAGGTATGCCCAAAACTTGAATTTATATATCTACTTAACCAGGGTGTCGATCTAACCCAGGGGGGGGGGGGGTACATTTCCTTTAATAAAATGAGCTCTTTACTCAAATTCTATTTTCTATCAGGGGAGGGGGGGGGAGCATTTCGTTTTTATCGTATCGTATTTAAGTTTAATTTTTCCTCACAGAATAATTGAATCATCGTTTTTCAAGTCTTAAAATGATAGCAAAAGCATAAAACATGAATTTGTTTCTTTCAATTCTCAAACATAAAGTGTTTTAAATGCATTTTGGAAAAAAGATCCGCAGACATGTGATTTAGGATCTCCATTTTTCTCTTATGCATTGCCCCAAAAATAGGGACTTGTACTTAATATTTAGAGAGTGAATATATATCTCTTATTGCGAAAAGGCCAAAATATCGCGAAAAGCAAAATTGAGTCTATCAAAATCATTGCAAAAAGCGCAGCACATGCAGTAATTTTTACCCCTCTCAAACAACAAATGTTTTAAATACACGTTTTGAAAAAGTGATACCTAGACACAGGGCACGACTTTGTAGGACATTGAGCACGAGCTTTATGTGCTGCCCCCCCCCCCCCCCAAATAAAAACAATATAATGAAGTAGTAAAATATTTTGGATTTCAAGTTTTCGAAAGAGTATTTTTAAATTTATTTTTTATCTTGTCATAGTGCGATATGAAATTTCTCCATTTTAAAAACTGTAGATGGTTTTAAGGCGCCCCCAAACTATGGTACACTGGACCTGTGCCCCATATACCTATGCCTTTATTTTGCCCTGCCCAGACATGTGATTTGTCTCTACTTAGCATTTAAAGACTGAAAATACAACTATTATTGCGAAAACAAAAATGAGTAACGCAAAAAGGGACTTTTACTTAAAGCCTGAATTTTAAACTATTATTGCGATAAAGTCAAAATATCGCTGAAAACAAAGTCATGAAGTTAAATGATTTAATTTAACAAATATTTTTAAATATTAGTATTATTTTTTAAAAGTATTTATAAATTTTTTCATGTTTAGTCGAAGCATTTGATACATTGAAATGAATTCGTATAATGTATTTCGACACTTTACTTCGCTTACGCTTGTATGCTCGTATGTGTTGAAAAGATGTACTAATTGCGATTTAAAATTCTAATATTTTTAAATTCCTGAAACACAACATCTTAATCTGCCCGAATGCTTTTAATATTTGGCTCTCGAATCTTTTTGCCATCTATTTCGGAGGCTAAGCTAAACCAGAAAGTTAAAGCAAAATGCACGCGCGAATGTTGATGTAACGCGAGTGAGATATACTGTCATTTGATTGGTCAATCGTTTTTCCTTCTCGATACGCGGTAGAAGGAGAGAAAAATTCTCGCTTGGGCACATTAGGGCTTTCAGAGTAGCACAAAATTTGACAAGCGACTACTTTTTCGGCTATTCTTGCTTGTCGTGAGGGAGTAATAGACGTCACTGGAAGTTCCAGGAAGTTTCAGAGTAGGGCCCCTGGGGCCCTACTCTGAAACTTCCTGGAACTTCCAGTGACGTCTATTACTCCCTCACGACAAGCAAGAATAGCCGAAAAAGTAGTCGCTTGTCAAATTTTGTGCTACTCTGAAAGCCCTAATGTGCCCAAGCGAGAATTTTCTCTCCTTCTACAGCGTATCGAGAAGGAAAAACGATTGACCAATCAAATGACATTATATCTCACTCGCGTTTTTCAACATTCGCGCGTGCATTGCTTTAACTTTCTGGTTCAGCTTAGCCTCCGAAATAGATGGCAAAAAGATTCGAGAGCCAAATATTAAAAGCATTCGGCAGATTAAGATGTTGTGTTTCAGGAATTTAAAAATATTAGAATTTTAAATCGCAATTAGTACATCTTTTCAACACATACGAGCATACAAGCGTAAGCGAAGTAAAGTGTCGAAATACATTATACGAATTCATCTCAATGTATCAAATGCTTCGACTGAACATGAAAAAATTTATAAATACTTTTAAAAAAATAATACTAATATTTAAAAATATTTGTTAAATTAAATCATTTAACTTCATGACTTTGTTTTTAGCGATATTTTGACTTTATCGCAATAATAGTTTAAAATTCAGGCTTTAAGTAAAAGTCCCTTTTTGCGTTACTCATTTTTGTTTTCGCAATAATAGTTGTATTTTCAGTCTTTAAATGCTAAGTAAAGAAAAATCACATGTCTGGGCAGGGCAAAATTAAGGCATAGTAATGGGCACAGGCTAGGCCAACGTTGGGGGGGGGCTCAAGTCCATCTAAAGTTTTAAAATGGAGAAATTTCATATCGCACTATGACAAGATAAAAAATAAATTTAAAAATACTCTTTCGAAAACTTGAAATCCGAAATATTTTACTACTTCATTATATTGTTTTTATTTGGGGGGGGGGGGCAGCACATAAAGCTCGTGCTCAATGTCCTACAAAGTCGTGCCCTGTGTCTAGGTATCACTTTTTCAAAACGTGTATTTAAAACATTTGTTGTTTGAGAGGGGTAAAAATTACTGCATGTGCTGCGCTTTTTGCAATGATTTTGATAGACTCAATTTTGCTTTTCGCGATATTTTGGCCTTTTCGCAATAAGAGATATATATTCACTCTCTAAATATTAAGTACAAGTCCCTATTTTTGGGGCAATGCATAAGAGAAAAATGGAGATCCTAAATCACATGTCTGCGGATCTTTTTTCCAAAATGCATTTAAAACACTTTATGTTTGAGAATTGAAAGAAACAAATTCATGTTTTATGCTTTTGCTATCATTTTAAGACTTGAAAAACGATGATTCAATTATTCTGTGAGGAAAAATTAAACTTAAATACGATACGATAAAAACGAAATGCCCCCCCCCCCTCCCCTGATAGAAAATAGAATTTGAGTAAAGAGCTCATTTTATTAAAGGAAATGTACCCCCCCCCCCTGGGTTAGATCGACACCCTGGTTAAGTAGATATATAAATTCAAGTTTTGGGCATACCTTAAAGTAATTTCAATTTGCAAAATTTTGGCCAATTAATCAGTAAAATAAGATGATTATAGATAATCGGCAAAGTTGCAGAGTTCCAATTACTGCCGATAAATGGATGCCTCTCCCAAATTCAAACTCAAAATAAAGAAAAAATCTTAACTCTCAATGTAAAAACATACTAAACCACATTTTCAGAACTTATAAACATTATGGCACACTCCGCGTTGAGAAAAAATGGAATAAACGAACAGCTTCTCACTGCCGAGGAACACAACTCACGTCTTCTTACCCTGTCGTAAACTTCTCGGCGCAATTCTAGATACCTTAAATTTGAAGTGGCTTTGAGATTAGCGATTATTTCGTGTCTCACGAGATGTGACGTCACGGGGCACAAAAAACCCGTATTCTCGGTATCGACTATATTGACGATACAATGAGAGTAGGGCCCCAGGTGCTCAGAGAACATGTTGCCAACAGAAGCCGCTCATACTTTTTACGTTTTGGTCCACGATGACGAGCCTGTATCCATCGAACCTGCGAATATCGCCATGATACACAGATGGGTTTTGCAATTTTTCAATGAACTTGAGACAAACGCGTTTCCTAATCTTAAGGTAGATTTTTTAACTACATAACATCATCCACCATTCTCGCAAACCCACCTCTGATAGACCATATTATTTACGGTGAAAAATAAACTCGTTCTTAAGAAGCTGTCGTCATAAAAGGTGTATATATATGTTTATTTTATTTATTTATTTATTTGTTTTCATGTTTTCTTTTACAAGAATACAAACCTACAGAAATTCAAAATGAATAAATTGAAACTGTGAGTTTAACTCTAGATTCAGATTAATTTAGGTACAGTCAAGGGCCCGTACTGAGACTGTACCTTAACTTAGGACATTAAGACTTACTTTTTATTTGAGTGTTTGTATACACCTGTCAGTATTCTACCAGTAAAAAATAAATGGTGTTATGGGATAAACGAGTATTTGTCTTTTGAGGTTATGTGAGTTGATG